>NW_023608403.1:0-46224 GCF_013339725.1 Rhipicephalus microplus | reverse complement strand
TTATTTTTGTATGTTATTTAAAAAATTATTTGCGCATGCGTTAATGTCCCAACACATCTTGCTAGCGCTAAAGTTAGGATGGCTCTAAAAAAACTCAAAAAACGACATAGGGTAGGCTCATACCGAGAGCTCCAAAAAAAGCAAAAAGAAATAACAAAGTGCTGCATCTATTTGTTTAGCACAGCGAGAGACATAAGGGACATTACCAAAACAGTCCCCTTACGACGCCCCTCCTTGTTTGCTAAGTATACTCTAGGTTACGTAATATAGGTAACTGCTTGTAATGCGGCGCAGCATTTGCATTGGACATTTGCGTTCTAGTCTGCTCTCAAAATAAAGGTGCGCAAGCTAGAAGCGCGCTTGTTGTTGCGTCATAGTCTCTATACGTAACGTGCATCGACCGAGTATGTACGTATTAAGGGCTACTGCATCTCTGCACGTACTCGTACGTGGGTTTTTCTCGTGCGTCACTATAGTGCCGAGAGGTTGACACAATTATATCTGGCTGTAAAGTTATGGCGGTTATTTTATCCCACTTTCAATAGAGGCATTACATATTGCGACAGCACTCGTGCCACTTACCGGCTTTATAAAACTCCACCACAAATACTTGTTCGCGACGTGACTTCATCACTAAGACAGAGGCAAATAAGGCAAAGGATAGGCACTCACATCAGCGCCCCTTTCTTTGTTCTTTGTCTTTGTATTTTTTTGCATTTCTGCTCATCCGTTTCGCACAAATCCTTCAACATGTTCAAAATCAGCCTTCGTGACGTCAGGTCCGTCGAAGCTGAGTATCCTTTTATAAAGCCATGGTAGCGCTCACCAAACCCTGGACGAAGTTATGAGGTGCGAAGCAGGAACAGCGCATACAGAACTATTGATCATTTGCTGTTGCCTAACGGGAATTGATATCGAACTGTACATCTGGCACTAGCCTTGCGCTTACATCAATATTCACCACAGTCGGGATCAAACCTGCGGCTTTCTGACCACGATAATTACTCTACCATCGAAGTGATGGAAAGTGTCATTTCACAGCACATGCTGTACCTTGAAGTGCATTCAGAAAAGCTTGTGTTGGGTTTAGTTGGAACACACCGCAGGAAAAGGCTGCTCTTCAAAGTTGAGCATGAAAAACCTGACTGACACAAGGAAAGCGCATCTAACAACTGTAGTTTATTGAAACGAATAGCGAAAAAGGGGAGTGGAGTAGCATACAAAGGGGGGCTATTTGTTTCAATAAACTTCAGTTGTTAGATGCGCTTTTCTTGTGTCAGTCCAGTTTTTCATCCTCAACTTTGAAGCGCAGCCTTTTTCTGCTTGAAATAGTCACGAACTTCAAAAGGCATCTTTACTGCGAGTAAGCTTTGACCAACGTACAAGTTCTAAACGTTTTGGTCAGTGTTTTTGAGGAAACAAGTAGGTGGTCCAGAACCGCTGAGGCTTCAATGGTCTAAAGCCCGATCTGTTGAAATATAGAAAACAAACAGTGCATTCATCGCGCACGTTTGACCTCGATGCTCTAACTAGTGTTGCATAGTTGAAAAAAAGCTTTAACGCATGTGGCTCCGGAAATTTATACGCCCCATTTCGTCTATTTTATTACGTGTTTTATGGTGGTAGTAAAACAAACTTGATCTCTCAAATTTTAAAACGAGCGTTGTGTTATTCTTGTGTGTCCGTACATGGGGCTCACTTATTTATATAGCCATGTTGCTGAAGTTTGTTTAACGCTGTAGACAAAGACACTTTCTAAAAACATTTCTTACTGTTAAGCCCACTTTCATTTCAGTGGCTCTCGCAATTACTGAAAATCGGTAAAACATAACTCTCTTACCGACCAGCTGCATTTATATGCAAACGCAGTTTTGGGAGACGATTTTAACTCCAACCAAAAGTTTTTGAAGAAACCCGACGTTTCGGAACTGATGTGGTTCATTCCTCAGGCGAGACTTCAGGACTATATAGCAGCGGCGTCTTCAAAGCACTAGCAGGGTGGGTAATGACCGCCTTTCTCTCTCTCTCTCTCGTTTTCCCGTGTAGCACAGTCAATGTGTATACACTTGGGGAAAGGCTCCGAGAGAACGGTTGATGTTTTGGGCTGTTGGCTTTATATGCCATGCTGTATATGCCATGCTGTATATGCCACGAGCATTCATATACCCAACCAGATAGGGTCTTGTCGAGTGTTTACACTCAAACGCAGTTTTGCACGACAACACGCACTTCGTTTCACAGTTGTATTTTGCCAACATCATAGAGCTTCGCTATCCATCGCTGACCCTAATATGCTTAAATATCTGAATCAGAAAGCTTCACGTTTACGACGACGTGTTGACCAGGCAGGAGGGAAACAGGCCTTCACGTAACTCTCTACCATATGGAATGAAAAAAAAAGTGAATGGTGATGAAGCAAAGCTACGTTGCCAATTCTATAATGTCGGCGCTGAAGTTCCCGACTAGTAAAAACAACAGACAGAGGGACAACACTAGCATAAATGGTTGGACGGTACTTGTAACCGTACATGGAGCGCTCATATCTGAAATATGTAACGCCTCTGTTTCAGCCTGACGGGAAGCTACATGGACTCAGCTTCCCGTTTTAGGAGCTTTGTTCCTAAAAAAAGTTCATTCCTCCGTCATAGAAATCTGTAAAACAGAAAGTAAAACATGCCCTAAGAAAAGTGGTTTTAATGTTTACTGCACACTGATATAAAAGAGCTTCCGCAAATGTGTATTGGTGTTTGAAGGCTATAACACCGGTTAACGTGGATGCATCTGCGTTGACGCTAAGTCATTGATCTCGATCACTCACGTTCATCATTATAGGTCAAACATACCCTCGTGGAAATAGTGATTGAGTGCTAGGGGTAATGGAGATCGACAGCACTTCACTCTGTCTCCATACAACGTCAGCGAAAATTGCCAATGACTGATATCTCGAGCGCCTTCAACATCAGAAAACGCCTTCGTCAAAGAGAGCACCCTCCGCTGACCCCGCTTGAGGTTTCGGAGGCCAAACTTTTGTTTTCACTTGCTTTTATTTTTGGCATAAATATGATGTGCATGGCCTGATAACAGGCACAGTAGCTCGGCTCAACGCAATTATTGCTTAAGCTGATGTACCTTCAAGCGCACGGGCGATAATTCTCTATCTTTTCAGCGGGGTAACCAGCATCATTAGTTTACTTTGTGCTCCACGCTGATCTTGTATCATACGGACATTCAATAAATGAACACTTCAGAACAATGACAAGGCGAGATGCCTGTCGGGGCGTTACAACTTCTGCAAGAACGTTGGGTCCATAGTGATTGATTTGCGATTCTATTTTAGAATATTAAAAAATACGAATTCTGTCACCCTACATATATACACCTTTTCACAGGCGGGAAAAAAAATCACCGCCATGGAGGGCTTCGCGCGGGAAGTACGCAGGCTAAGGGCGCAGCCTTGTCAGTGTACTTTTCAGGGGTCACGCCAATTCGCGCAGCCCAAAGAGGACTATGGCGGCACCCAGGGAGACGTTTTTGAAAAGGTCTATAACAACTGTTCCTCACTGCTCCAGGAACATAATATATTAGGTGATGAGAAACCGCCTTCGATGAGTCCTACAATAGTGCGCAACGCATGTTATACAGTAACTCTATTCCAAGCGACGAAACCAAAACCACGCTGTTACTGTTGTAATGCAGCTTAGCTTTGCGAACGACAGTAACAATTTCAGAACATCCTATCTGGTCAACAAAATTGTGAAAAAAATATTAATGAACATGAAGGAACCCCGATGTTCACCCTAGACTCTAGCACAAGCCTAGCCAGTAAAAGAAACTGTATAGGCGTCTTCACAATAAGCACGCCTAAAAGCAATCCAATTTTGTAACTTCTTGAAAGCCATAAAAAAGAAGAAAGATAAAGAAAGCAAAAAAAAAACAGGCAGGCATATCTGAACGTGGAAATTATTTCTACATACCAACAACTTCCTGTACACAGCTGTAATTTTTTCGACGGCTGAGGGTAATAAACGAGCTGCAAGTAAGGAACAGCGGCTTCAAAGTCGAGAAACAAGTACGATAGACAACAGTTTGTGAGCAATAAAAAGATTATGTGCTCACCACAAAATTTCGTGTTCGCGCTTTAGTCGACCACATGTTCGAGTAGTGCTTGGTGCGACAGCCTAACGAAGCCGTGAATGAAACAAAAAAATTTAAATATTAGAAAAATGTTTTTAATGTGTTCCCAAAAGCTGTCAGCCCTTGATTATCATGCTAGAGAGCGAGTCATAATATTTGCGTGCTTTTCCAACAGAAATACTCTGCCAAATATATTTGATGTTGGCCGCTTGCGACCCGTTCCCTCCACTCAATCAAAACATCATTGACCTTCAACAGAACGAAAATGCTCAGTACCTCTGAGAGACTCCTATTTTTTAGCTAGACTGCATCACTTGATGCGAAGTGCCGTGCGTTCGAACGAAAAAATGTGACTGCAACTGCTGCCGCAGATATGCCTGCCATACATACGTGTAGATCCGCACAAACTTGTGGGTTGCGAGACTTGAGACGGCGTCACCCAATAAAAGTAATGTGGCGACTCCCATGAAAACGAAAGGTGTATTTTTCCAGTTAGTAGGTATGCTAAATTTTCACTAAAACAGCAATAGCAATCAGTAGCCAATTCTCACAGTTTATATGATGCTGTGTAAGCATGACCAGGGGAAAGGTTTAGCTAAGTTACTTTTGGTTGTTAATATGTAAAAGAACAATAAAAAAGTTACAAAGGAGTTGCGCCAAAGGAGCTTCTACACAATTTGATTAACTTCTAATTTATTATCCCACTTGATCCAACGTGCAACATTTATTGATAAATAATAGCATGTTTCATTGATAACTGCACCATAAGAGCTCTTCTGTGTTGAAATTTGGGAAAGGAAGATAGGTTGAACAGCTACTCCGGGTGCTAACGAAACTCAACATTAAACTGCGTGCCTGAAAAAGTTTGACTGATATCTCATGAAATGATCTGCCCGATGCATTCGCCAGGGTTTTGTCATTTGACGCAATGCTTATTTCAAAATGATATGCGAATATTGAAGAACTTTTTTAATAAAGAGCTACCTAAAATCAAAATGCTTCAAAAGAGAAAAATTGTATTAATTTTTAGCTTTGGGATTTTGCTATTGGACAACATATTATCGTGCTCAAGCGGTATAAAACTGCACATGTATTGTTATGTGGTCAAAATGAGAAAGGCGCAATTTTCGCAAAGACAAACAAATCACATTTAACATAAGCCACAACACAAAAAAGTGAAAATGACGTCTGGGATAATGACCATAAACAAAGAAGATAATGAATATTTTTTTCATTTTTTTCTAGTATATATATATATTTATATATATATATATATATATATATATATATATATATATATATATATATATATATATATATATATAGTGAGAGTAATAATTCAATGGGCCAGTTAGTCTTCGTGAAGGTATGGGATATGGCACAGCGGGAGCGTTGTTAACAAGGATAAATATATTTATTTCCCGACAGTTTCGGGAGGGGTCTTCCCTTCATCAGGGGATGAGTTCATCAGGGGATAACTCATCCCCTGATGAAGGGAGGACCCCTCCCGAAACTGTTGGGAAATAAATATATTTATCCTTGTTGACAACGCTCCCGTTGTGGCATATCATATATATATATATATATATATATTATATATATATATATATATATATATATATATATATTATTGCTCCGGGCTAGACAATGTCACGCGAACAACACACGCTCGCTTTTGTTTTTACAGTGGATTGTGTGCACGAGCCTTATGAGTGTCCTCTTCCACGCTAGGGGCATCTCATGGACAGAAACGTAAGAGTCGAATGTATCTTATCTTGCCGGTCTTATCTTGCCTCCTAGGTATATCTCACGCCGGCTGGATCATTCCCATAAGGTCGGTTTGCCTTCTTGCAGGACTCGCGCCTTTTCTCAGTCTTTCATACCTCGCACCTCTGAAGACTGTAACCGGCTTCCCGCATCAGCGGCAATCATTGTAAATCACCTTCATTTCAAAAGTGTCTTAGCTAATTATGTGTAATTACAGCCAACAAAGTATTGTATTACCCGATGCTGTGTTGTTCCTGTACAGTATTTATTTTCTTGTCGTTTTTTTCTGTCTTGATGTAATTCTCATCATTCCCGCGTTTTTGTTTGCTATAAAGCCTGTTAGCTAACCTGTATAATTAAGATCTTCCGCTCGATGTAAGATTCGCCGCTGCATTAGTAAAAATTTTTTTGTCTTTTCTTTCGCAACCACTCCCCTCTGTAATGCCGTTCGGCCCTGAGGGTATTGCAAATAAATAAATAAATAATTAAATATGGTCATTTGCAACAAAACAGTTTCCGCCATTGCCGGAAGCTGCAAAACGTCACGCAGTCCCAAAGGTCATTTCATAGAAGCCGCAGCGTCATTTACTGCACAGAAACTATGCTTTATCTCGGGGTCCCATAGGTTTTGTGTCCGTAGCCTCACGTCAAAACTTACTGGAGCAACGCGCATTCACACTACAGGTGATATACACCATACGTAGCCCACACTGCAGTGATGCAGGAGTATGGTCCGCCAAATTTCACGCCCTACGAAAGCTGTGATAGAATTATTCCGTTTGAGAGAGCCTGCGGCGATGCGCTTACTTGAGCAGTGGTGTTGTTATGGGGAAAAATAACTTAAATGTCTTGAAAAAAAAACATGTCACATGAGTATGCAAAAAGAAAGCAGTCTCGCGACCCGAAAAAACTAGCTCGGGGACCGGTGGCTGCACTTTTCGTCGCGTCGTGTGTGGTCGTACTGAGTGGAAGCACAATCAGCGCAGTGACCGTGGTTCCCTATCCTGGTTGTTCC
This sequence comes from Rhipicephalus microplus, assembly GCF_013339725.1. Taxonomy (NCBI): domain Eukaryota; kingdom Metazoa; phylum Arthropoda; class Arachnida; order Ixodida; family Ixodidae; genus Rhipicephalus; species Rhipicephalus microplus. The sequence continues at coordinate 39,308 of NW_023608403.1, read as the reverse complement.
ATTGACCATTGTGCTTCTTCTATGGTGGCGTTTGTGTTCTGAATGAGCGCATATAAATTGAGGTGGTTCAGCCGGGGCTTCATTTCTTTGTCCCGAATGACAGGCCTCGAGGCCCTTGACACCATCTCTTAATTCGCAGACAGTATTTTCTTCAGGACAAGTAAAGTCGTCTTCGTTAAAGACACACACCGACTACGGCTGTTGATTTGCCGTACACTTCCGCGCACTTCTTGTGCAAACTTCTTTTAAGCGCATTTACAATGATGACATATTGACAATGCTTGCGCAGTTATCAGAACGTTTTTCTCGTAAAAGACCACTTGGAAAACATTAAAGGACGTTGAGCCTGGTGGGTGCACTTCACACGAGCATAAGCGAGTTAACTAATCAAAAAATCGTACTTCGTCACCTCCCTTTACGAGCTAACACACAAGTACACTATAAATGGAGAAATATTCACAATGGTTGTGGCACAACCTATCAGCCTTCTGTTCGCTTCGCTGACATAGCGGCCACAAAGCCCCTTTTCGCGCCTGATAAAAAAAAAACATCTGCTTAACACCAGTCTTTTCCACGCATTAGATGAACGCTTTTTCGCTTTTTGGGAAGCCCTGCGCGCAGGGTTCCCTACAAGTTTGCTTTCTCCTTTTTCTCACGCACATACGTCTTTAGAAAGTGCAGTGCTTTGGTATTGCAGATTTTACTAAAGCAGTTAACTTTTTGTTGTTGCTCTGCAGAGCTGCTGCGTGGTTGACATACGCTGTTGAGCCATAGCCCCCCCCCTCACCCCGCGGCAGATGGAAGAGCAAACATGCACGTCCTCATTCGGCTCGCTGGGTACATCACAACAGTAGAGAGAAAGTGTGTGACAATTTATTAAACGGCAGATAGGTTAGCGCTAGCTTGGGCACTCTACCCTGCCACTTAGCACGAGGGATAAGAACAGAGGAAAAAAGGGAATGAATGGTGATGAGCGGGACAGGAAGAGGTGTCAATGCATATGTACAGCAGCCACTTGGCGCAGTACCCTAAGCAGAACAGTAGGTCATGAAATAAGCAGCAGTCTGCTTACCAAAAGTGGCAGTCATATAATTGGCTGGGTTTGCATCAATGCGATGTCACTCTGGCCGTGCTGCACGGCGAAATTCACAGCTTTTAATGAACGCGTTCTCCATTGACCCGACTAAGAATAATATTCACGACAAGATGGAACTTATCTGAGGGTGCAGCAACAGTGCCTCCGCTAATATTTTCGTACGAGCCAGATACTACATCTAGGGCCATGAAAAAAGCACATTTGTATACTATTACCACGGCCGTGATGTTTCCAGTGTTATGTTGCAGGCTATCGCTATAGCAGCAGTGAATACAACCCCCTGCTACCGACATCTTTGGGCAAACCTCTTTAGGGCGTAGGCTAGCCTCTCTCCGTGTCATAGCCACACGCTAGTGTTCGGAGTGCTCGCAAGATGGTGCTTTGGCGTTCGCTTCGGGCTCAGTTCGGGTTATTACGGTGGATGGACGTGTTTTTTTGAGCGCTCCGAATATACTGTGCAGATAAGTGTTTTTGCATGTTTTGAACTTGTCTTTATAATTATAAGGTAGCGGTTGAAATCTTCGTAGCACTTATTTTATGGTACAGCTTTTTCGGGGGTCAGTCACCAGGTATTTATTATTTAGTGCAGGTGTGTGTGTATGAATTTTTGTTGTTTTTCTTCTTTTGCCACCCCGTGGGGGAGGTGCGCGTACATTGAACACGCGAATTTTTGTAGTAGAGCTTAGACATTCTTTTTTTTCGTAGTGCAGGGCTCGAGTTTAGTAATTATCGAGTATAGGGACAATTAGTGTCAGAAAGACAAGGTTAAAAAGAATGTAAAGTGTTCAGGATGTGGAGTGTGTTTGAAAGTGGACCCAAGCGTAGAAGCGGATAGAGAAGAGACTGGCGGGAAGTGTAGACATTGTGAGGTCGAGGAAAAAATGAAGAAAATAATGGTTGTCCAGAGTGGACTGCAGATGAGAATCGCTGAGCTCGAGACTGCGTTGGCGACAGAGCAAGAGAAAACGAAGGCAATGGGAGAAAGACTGAAGTCCGCCGAGAAAGCACTAGCGAAGCTGAACAAAGAAGCGGCCTACGAAGAGAACAGTAGGAAACCGGCAACCAGAACAGTGGAGAAGAAAGAGCAAGCAAATTTGAAAAAAAAACAGGTTCAGCCGGTTCAATTGTCGCAAGGCCAAGCTTCACCAAGGTAGTGGTGGGGCTGGGAGGGGACAAAGCAGTCTGCGTGACAGGTGCAAGTAGCCCCCAGGTGCAGGACGCTCCAGCTGAAAAGTCACAGCATGTGATAATCACCGGGGTCTCGAATCCAAATCGATGCACAGAAGCCATCAAAGAGAGGGAAAGAGGTGACAAGAGGGTTGCAGTAGGGGCGTTCCCAGGACGCAAGCTTGAAGCAGTCATGAGGCAAGCGAGCGCAAAACTCAAAACTACAGCTTATAGACGAAACCTCGTGATATTTTCAGGCGGTTTACACGATGTCTTAAATGAAGATACAGCAGGAATAGAAACCACACTGGCGAAACGCGTCGATGACATGCGCGCCACTTTTCCTGAGGTACAGGTAGTGATATGCACGATACAGGAGGTACCGGTGCGTGATAGCAACCTGCAAAGAGCGGTTGTCGACGCAAACCAAAAGATGTGGCGAATCAGTCGAGAGAAAGGCTTTGAGGTGGTGGAAATAAACAGAGAGGTGCATACGCGGGGTTGTTTTCAACGAGACAGAATTCACTTTGATGGGCGGCTAGGTCATGAGGTGGGTTGGCGACTTGCAGGACGCGCAGTGGCTTTTTTGGGGGGCAAGCGAGCCCTTCGGGGTGCAGGATAGCTAGTAACGAGGAAAACAACCAGGGAGACTCTTCGACAGGTCGTATGGAACGATACGATTCCAAAGTGGCACCAATATCTAAGATAGGTAGAGTCCCGGGCATAAATAGACGTAGCCACGAGCGCCGAGCCAATTCAGACATAGAGTATATTAACATGCAGGGCGGTAGGAACAGGCTGAAGTGGGAAGAGATAGAAAAACAGCTAAGGGAAGAGAGGCCGATGGTATACGGTTTCGTAGAAACACATATCAAGGACATGGAACAACCTCCAAACAATCCGGACTACGCGTGGTAATATTGCAATAGAACAGAAGGCAGCAGAAAGGGGGGGGGGGTTGGGGCATTCATTCATAAAAGTACAGACTGGCAAAGGCTCAAGCTGGAGTGCAAGGAACATTTATGGCTAAAAGGGAAAGTGGCAGGTCAAATGACACTCCTTGGTTTCGTGTACTTGTGGACGGAAGCAAAGACCAGATAGGAAAACCAGGAAATGGTAGAGTGTATATCAAAAGACATTCAGGAGTTAGGAAGAGAGTGCGAGATAATTATACTAGAAGACTTGAATGCGCACATTGAACATATAGATGGGTATACCGACCTTACAAGCAAAATGATCATGAATATGCGTGAAAGGCTTGATTTGATCATTTGCAACAGTACCGGGAAGTGTGAAGGGCAAATAACATGGGAGGTAGGAAGGCTGCAGACGACGATAGATTTTGCACTGATACCACAAAGGATGTATGATAGGCTCAGGGGAACGCACATAGATGAAGGTAGCTCCAGAAGTCTGGGTAGTGATCACAAACGTATCAGGCTGAGTTTTGGAAGAGCAGTGAAAGTGGGAAGGAGACAAGATGAGCAAATACAGGAAAATTTTTATCCAGAAAGGCAAATTGAAATAGCCACTAAACAAATTGAAAAAGTAGTCACGGAGGATAATAAGACAGTGTAGACATACACGAATCTAATTACACTCTTTGAGCTAGAGCTACCCAAGACGCGTGACAAGTCACCCCGGAACAGAAGACCCAAACCCTAAAGTTGGTGGGTTGAGAAAGTTAAGAGAGCCATAGCGAAACGTCAGGAAGCCTCTAGAGAACACAGACATGTTAATCAGCAGGGTGAACCAACAGATGATGTTGAAAGAAAATGGGAAAACTTTCTAAGCTGTAGAAGGGATGCATCCCTTCTGATCAATGAAAAGATTAGAAGAAACGGAGCTCAGTGGCTGGCAGAAGTACATAAAAAAAGATAGAAAAGCAGCTGCGAAATTTTGGAACCATATAAACTCCCTATGAAATGAAACGAGCCTAGAGCAGAGTTTTATAACTACAGCCCAAGGTGCTAAGCTAGAAGGGGACGAAGCTATTGAATATATAAGAACAAGGATGACAGAAAAGTTTCAACAAAGAAGTACTTTATGCACCACAATACACAAGGACAAATCAAGTGGTGCATTGGCTCCATTTCCACAACGAGAGTGGGAAAGGGCTGAGAAAAGGGTTCCTAGTAGTACATCAAGAGGCCCAGATGGCATTCCAATTATGCTGATAAAGACATTAGGTCCGAAGTCTAAGCAGGCTTTGAGAGAGGCAGTGAGCAAAATAATAATCGATGGTGAAGTTCCCGGTGGATGGAAACTTAGCAGGATGAGCATGATCTATAAAGAGAAGGGGGACAAAGCTGACATAAACAACTACCGTCCTATAACAGTGGCATCAGTGGTCTACAGGCTGGCGATGCAGATTATAAAGGAAAGACTGCAGGCATAGATAGAGGATGAGGGGGTGCTGGGGGAACTGCATTATGGGTTTGAAGCTTTGAAGACAATCTGTTCTCACTGACGCAGTGCATCGAAATAGCAGAAAAGGAACACAGGCCGCTGTGGCTAGCTTTTCTAGATATCAAGGGAGCGTACGATAGCGTGGTTTAAGAGGAATTGTGAAAATACTGAACACACTAAGCGTAGAACGTGTAGTCAGTAATCTTTTAAAGGATATCTATAAACGTAACAAGGTAGTTATAAAGTGGGAAAAACATGTATCCAAGCCTGCAGAGGTGAAATGGGGACTTAGGCAGGGGTGTCCCCTGTCACCTTTATTATTCATGATATACCTACAAGGATTAGAGGCCAAATTAGAGAGAAGTGGACTGGACTTCAAGCTCTCTTTAGACAAACAAGGAAAACTCATTGATCAGGCACTACCAGCAATAATGTACGCAGATGATATAGTGCTAATGGCCAACAACAAGGAATATTTGCAGAGATTGATGGACATCTGCGGTAATGAGGGAGATAGGTAAGACTTTAGATTCAGTAAAATCAGCAGTCATGATTTTCAATGACAATGAAGGTAGTGAGGTTAGAAAACAGCTGGTCACGCTAGAGATAACAGATAAATACAAATATCTGGGCGTATGAATAAGCAATGGGATCGAGTACCTGAGGGAACACGAAATATACGTGACGACTAAAGGTAACAGGAATGCAGCAGTGATGAAAAATAGGGCACTGTGGAATTACGATAGGTATAATGTTGTGAGAGGAATATGGAAAGGGGTTATGGTTCCTGGGCTTACGTTTGGCAAAGCGGTCTTGTGCATGAGATCAGAAGTTCAAGCAAATTAGAAATTAAGCAACGTGGAATAGGTAGGCTTGCTTTCGGAGCTCACGGAAATACACAAAATCTGGGAGTACATGGTGATGTGGGATGGACATCATTTGAGGGCAGGGAAGCTAGCAGCAAGATAAAATTTGAGAAGCGATTGAGAGAAATGGGGGAGGAGCGTTGGGCTAGGAAGGTTTTCAGCTACTTGTACATGAAGAATGTCGATACAAAATAGAGGAAGCGAACCAGGAAGTTGACTGGTAAATACTTAGAAAACAGCAGGTGGCCAAACCAAAAAGAACTATCGGTTAAGAAAAAAGTGAAGGAAACGGAGACTGACATGTGGAGGATGGGCATGATTAAGAAGTCCGCACTAGAGATCTATCGAACTTTTAAGCAGGAAATTGCCAAGGAAAGGATCTATGATAATACTCGGGGTAGTTCTCTACTGTTTGAGGCCAGGACGGGAGTACTGCGAACCAAGACATATCAGGCAAATTACGAAGGGGTAGACACAGTATGCAGTGCGTGTGGAGAGGAAGAAGAAACTGCAGAACACTTGATAATGTTCTGTAAAGGGCTTCACCCTATAGTTCAGGATGATGGCGCAGAGTTTTTCAAAGCACTGGGGTTTAGGGACCAAAAAGGCAAAATAGACATTAAGCGGGTAGACCTAACTAGAAGGAGGTTATCTGATTGGTGGCTAAAGTCAAGGCACGAGTGAAAATTAAACCCTTCACTGCAAAGTACGAATCCTCAAACTCACTTTTTAAAGAGAAAAATAAATCTAGTTTTTGGTTTATTAAGTTTTACGGCTTGGTGGCACTAGCCACCGCCCGATCTAAAGGGTACAGCCATATCCATAAATTCATCCTATCAACAGCTCGTTCGCATGGTAACAATTTGAGAGTCGCGGGAGGTAGCAGTCAGACTGCTCACATAGATGTCGCTACAGTGCTCGCTTTCATCACATGCTCGTTCGTGCGGCAGCAACTCGAGAGTGGCGGGCACGAATTTATGGACAAAGTGCTCAACCGATACCTGGCGTTCATGCTGTGCGTGCCCAACTTGGTAAAATACTGGCAAGGACGCTCTAAGGAGCGCTTTGCTATGATTCACCAGATGGGGAAACCGAACGCGTTCCTCTCGCTATCTGTCGTGCACATACACTGGGACATGCTGTTAGAATCTGTGTGAGTAAGACTCACGGTGTGCCGATGTACATCCGGTGTTTCGCTCAATCATCATCATTCACTCTGTGGATGGGCTGTGATGTTTTATTTCAGGCTTTGTTTCATTATTATTGAAATAATAAAAAAATGCATTCACTTGATCACTCGTCTTGTGTTTCTAAGAGCTCATCGTCATCGTTATCATCTGCTGAATATTGACAATACCCACTGCCTGGAAGGTATTTCAAGTCAACCTGCTTTGCTGTGATTGTTGCGACCATGTCATACCCGCACACGTAATTGCATCTGCCCTCCGATCATTCAATGCTCGGCTGGCATGTTGGCCGTCAATGTTAGGATACTCGTAATAACTAGTGGTTCGATTGCAGACTACATCTGCAAATCATGCCCATATATATATATATATATTAGGCCGTTTTTGAAACCCGTTTATTCACACACCCACTTCGTTGTCTCGTTTATTTTTCTTGAGATAACAGCTATCATTTTATTGAAGAGGTGTCAAACTCGCATCTGCCACTGTTGCGCAATTTTGTCTAGTAAGGGTCGGGACTGGAAAAAATATAGAAGCAGTGTTGGGGTGGGGGAGGTCGAATTCATAAGATGCCTCGCGAAAATGAAATTTTGAACCGCTCATGCCTGTCAACCTCACCAGTATACTTACTAAGAAAATGGAATGAAAAATACTGGATGGAGAAAATCATGTGCGGGCTCCGGGTTCGAGACCTATGCTTATCGCATTGACAGTCAGCATACTTATTGTGGAACTTACACCTTAGTTCAGCAGAACTTGTACGTGCACACAATTCTGCCTGCGAGGTTCACTTCAAATTTAGCAATACATCATAACTCTTCCTCTTCCCTTTCGGGGACACACAACGCGTCAGTTGGCACAGCCTCCGCCTCGTCATCAGCTAACCCAGCATGACTCGGCTGCACCCTGCACTACATCTTGGATAACACACAACGCCACTATATCGTCACCCATGGCCCGATCAACAGCCATGTCTACAATAGCAGGCTGCCACGCGTGGAGGAAGATAATTGCGGCGCTACTTCCGACGATAGAATCTGTCCTTGATTCCTCTGCTAGTTGAATAAATAATTGTTATGTCTTTATGCTGCGATTCGTCATTTCGTCGACTCGGCAGCCCACACGTTGAGAACCCTTATCGCCATTTACAAATTGGCCTTTCACTGCCTAGCTTTTGACCACTTTTCTAATGTACGACGATATTACAATGGTGGTCCATTCATTTCAACAAAGTGCATAAGTACTGACGCTAGGCTACGACTGATCAGAAACCAAACGTACTAGCCAAATCAGTAAAACACACGGATGCCAGGCAATCACTGGCATCCGTCCTCGATAAACTGATCCTTGGTGTAACGGTTCGGCTTTATTATATCCTTTATTGTAGTTACCGCACTTATCACTAATGCTTGCATAAGTTTCATATTTTATACATGGCTTGTAGTGTACCAAAGGCAATAGACGAGAATTGTTGACCGCGTTAGACAGTGTTTCAATGCACTTAGACGTGACTTCCGTTCACTAATAGCACGTCATACAGTTTTGCCAGATATCATCACCATCATGCTCACTATGCCCACATAGCTCAGTGCAAAGCAAAGCCGTCTTCCAGGTACCGCTCATCAAGCCGTTCTCGTGCTTTCTGTTGCCACGTTATACCTGCGAACTTCTCAATCTCTCTTGGCCAACTGACATCACGTCTGCCCCTAAAGTGTTTACTTTCTTTTTAATCCAGTCGGTTATACCTAATGGCCAGTGGTTATCCTGCTCACGCGCCACGTGCAAAGCCATTGTCCACTTTTCTTTTTAATTTTATTTGTGATAGCCTTAACCCCACTTTGTTCTCTGACCCAATGTGGTGTCTATTTGCCTCATAAGGTTACACCTATCATTTTCATTTCCATCGCTTGCTGCTTCGTCCGCAATATAACCTGAATCCTCTTTGTAAGTCTTCAGTAGGTAAGTACGCAGGTAAGTACTGGTAAGGTGCCGCTGTTATATACCTACAGCGGCACCTTACCGCTGTAAGGTGCCGCTGTAAGGTGCCGCTGATCGGCACCTTACCGCTAAAGCGGCAGACTGCCGATCATGATTTGAGAATGCTTGCCGAATGAGATCCACCTCACCCTTATTCTTCTAGTTATTTCACTTTCATGGTTCGGTTCTATGGTTACTACCTGTCCCATGTAGACACATTTCTTCACACTTCCACTGTCTCACCACTTAACGCAAAGCAGGCTCTGCCGAGACTGCTGCAAGTTATAGTTTTGCCCGTATTAGATTGAGTTCAAAGAGAATCGGTTGTAATTCATGCCCTGATTTTTTCCTCAGTGCAAAGTCATAGGCGAATCAAGGGCTGCAAATGCAAAGCACATCTTAGAGACTTCGGTAACTTTGGCCGTATCTATCTATCTATCTATCTATCTATCTATCTATCTATCTATCTATCTATCTATCTATCTATCTATCTATCTATCTATCTATCTATCTATCTAGCTAGCTAGCTAGCTACCTACCTACGACTTTTAGCTCTTCTGGCCATTGCGATAACGGTATCAATACCAAACTTGGTGTGGCGTAACATGACTATATGAAACACATATTTGACTAGTCATGACATGGAAATTATGATATGTATGCAATGAATATAATGATTTAGATTTCATAATACTGCAGCTTTCGCGATGGTATCGTTCACATGGCATGTTGCAAAACTTGTATGGTATAGCACGATTCCAAAGCGTACACAAGTGACAAACCCTAACAAGAAAATCATGACATGCGTGTCATGTAACATCATTACATGACATTATTGCCTTGCACCAGTCATATATTTCGTCACACAAAATTTGGTATATGTGGAGCTAGTGAAACGGCCGCGAGCGCATCTTGAAATGCCCAATATACCTCCAAGTAGATATGACGCGCGCGCATGCAAAGTACAGCGGCGCTACGATAGGAAAACGCGAGCACTCTATAATCTGATGCCAGGCGCGACAAGCGTCCGTCGGCGCGGCCCGACGGCACCCTGCGCGAAATACGTCATGCTGCTGTTTCGCCCCGACGTGGTACCCAGACAACACTGCGTCTCCCTTTTCTCGTGACGGAGGGACGCCGGACGCGCTAAAAGACCGATACGTCAAAGCAATGCAGCACGGCACGTGGCAGGACCGGCGCCTGGCGTGGAAACGCAGCCGTGACTCGATGAAACGAACGCCAGCGAATACGCTCACCGCGTCGCGTCGAAATGTTTTGGCGCCTTGACTGTGGCTTGTAGTGTGATGCTCTCACGTGACACGCATCTCACGGTTATCATGTTTGCATCAGACGCATACCTTCGTCATCCATTGGCTTCACATAATAACAAAGTTGGCAAATGTGAAGCCAGCTAAACGGCCACAAACACATCATCAGTGTGGCATGTAGTCATGCCGTTTAATGACACATATTTCATGATTATCATGTTTAGATGTGTAATTTAACTTCACCGTCTATTAATTTCATGCAATACCGATTTGATATAGGTGGAGCTAGCAAAACGGCCGCGAGCGCGCCATGAGCATAGCTTGTAGTCATCTTGTTGCAAGACATGCATCTTATGTTCTGCATGTTTGCACCAGTATCATACCTTCGTCATCCATTCACTTCGCGTAATACTATATATGGTATAAGTGACACTAGTGAAACCACCACCAGTGCATCATGAGCGTGGCATGCAGTCATGTTGTTACATGACACGACTCATGATTATCATTTTGGCAACAGTCATATACCTTCGTCATCCATTACGTACTGTAATACCAAACTTGTATATATGAAGCTAGCGAAACGGCCGCGAGCACATCATGAGCATGGCAAGTAGTCATGTCGTTACAGGAAAAACATGTCATAATTTTCATGTTGGGGTATGTCGCTTGTGTTCGCCATGCAATCATGACAAACCATACCAGTTTTGCATGATGTCATGTGAACAAAACCACCGCAAGAGCTGCAAAGCCATGAATTGTAAATCATGAGATCCATGACAAACATATCATGATTTTCATGGTATGACAAGTGAAAAAATGTTCTTCGTACGGTCATGTTATGTTATGCCAAGTTTGGTATCAATACCATGATTCAAGCGGCTAGAAGAGCCTAAAGTCGTAGGCGGCTAGGTAGATAGATTGGTAGACAGGTAGATACGCTCAAGGTCACCGAAATTCGCTAAGGAATGCTTCGCATTTAAAAATCCACAACTGATCATTGTCTCAGCAAGGCAATCTTCTTGTGTTACATAGGAATTCGCAGAGGGCCCGGCAAATGTTCCTGTCACTGAATTCTAATAAATCAGCCCCAAAGGAAAAAATATTCAGAGTAGTAAGGGAATTTTCTAGTTTTTGACTATTTTTTATTTTCAAACGGCATCTTGCTATAATAAATTAGTGTGTATTATCAGGTTCGTTACATCTAAAGCACAAGGGCATGATGCCAGACCAGACTTGTATATGTAGAATTGAAACAGTGGTACACGGTAACGTATTTTGTTACGGAGTCTTCCAATTTACGCGTGCAATGCTATTTATGTCGTTCGAATTATAGCTCGGAATATTTGGATTCGGTATCGTATTCTCTGATTTGATGACAGGAGCGGAAAGTTTGCTGAACCTCGCTGCTGTTACATAGGCTGTAAGAGGCATGATTTGCACCATAGGAAGATCAAGAGGTGCTCGCACAAGTGAGTCGGCCACTACAACACAGTGACCTGCAACATATATCAATCGCACTACACCAATGTTTGTTGATATCAACGATGTAAATGCATCTAGTACTGCTGATGCAGTACTAGGATAAGTATATCATGGTGACCTGAAACGCATAACAATCGCAATAGGCGAATGTGTGCTGGGATCAATGATGTAAATGTATCTAGTGCTGCTGATGCCAACGACGATGATAAAAGTGAACGCACGGTTAGCCAGTCCTTCACTCTCACAGCTGTCCAATAAGCCGCACAGAGTGTTTGAAGAGCCAGTATAACAGCCGTTATTTCCGCTTCAGGTATGGGTGTAAATCAGGGAGTCGTAATAGAAAGGACCAGAATAATGAGATAAATTACACCCGCAACTGCTTACTCGTCTTTCATAGATGCATGCGTTGTAATTACAGTATTAGTATCTAATTGCGACCGTTGTTCCTCTAATATTCCAATCAAACATTTAAAGGGCAAACGTCCATCATTCGTTGGGAAGATAACATCAAGTTCCATTTGCATACAGCCTATTGTTTTTTTTGATGCTATGATCACAAATATGTTAACATTTAAAGCATCTAGAAGTGTTTGAACAAACAGCACTTCAGGTTTATCTACACGGGACCAACCCTAATTGAAAAAAATACCAGGCATGGCAAAGAATACGAGCTCGTGCTTTTGTCAAAGGGATAACAATAACTTTAAATATGTTTTTAGTGTTAAAATATGGAACCTGCAAGCATGAGAGGGTATCCGAGATTCTTCTCACAAAACAATGTTAGCTGTGAATTTTGGCACACATGAGCAACTTCCAAAAGCTTTCCGCTCTAAGAGAATCAATGGCTTTGTTTTGTATGCTGGTTCACGAAAGATTAGCACTCAACCAAATTCAAGAATTGAACGAAAATACATGCAGTATATCATGATCAGTGTATTTCTGAAAAGACGGAATGGAGCTGGCCAAGTCCACCTATCATACCAACAGCGCGTGTAGCCTTAATCTTAATATGTAGCTTATTACGCCAACTCAGTTTTTATTCGTACCCGAAATTCAATAATTTTTGTTCGTGCCCAGATAATCAAAATAACACTAAACTTGTGCAATATTTCTTGATGGGACAGAAATGAAATATTACTGGAAGCCTAATAAAAAAACTATTAAAACACTTTTATTAAAATCCAAATTCAAATGAATATTCTAAAACAACTTTTCCAATGTTGTCATGTACAACTGTAAAGTTGAGTGTTGTAAATGAATTTCTCGGTCAGATGCAAAAAAAAACGCAGTGTCGTCTGCATATTCGTATACTTGTACCTTATGGCGCACTGGTACTTCGTCGCGTCACGCCGGCGTTGCCACGCCAGGCACCGGTCTTTCCCCGTGCCGTGCTATGTTGGTTTGACGCATGCGCGTTTCACCGTGTCGGGCATCCTTTCGTCACGAAAAGAGGGAGACGCAATGTTGTCTGGGTAACGCATAAACGCGAAATGCAGCAAGTCGCTTTTCGCGCCGGTTGCCGTCAAGCCGCGCCGACAGACGCTCATCGCGCCTGGTATCAGACTATAAATTGCTCGCGTTTTGCTGAGGTAGCGTCGCTGCGCCCAGCGTGTGCGCACGTCAACGCTACATAGAAGTATATTGGGCGCTTCATGATCCGATCGCGGCCGTTTCGCTAACTCAAAATATGCCAAATTTGGTGTTACATGACTTCAATGGATGACGAAATATATGACTGGTGCAAACATGATAATCCTGACATGACAACCTACCAAAAAACATGACCAAACCTACCAAAAAACATGTAAAAACATGACAACCTACCACGCTCATAGCGTGCTGACAGTCTTTTCACTAGCTCCACACATACTAACTTTGGTGTCACGTGACGTGAATAGGTGACAAAGGTAAACGACACATCAAACATGATAATCATGACACGGAAGTCGTGTACGGCATCACTTATCTCCACCTTATAACGTTGTGCTGATTTTAGGATGACATATCAATAGTTCTTACTCGTGCTTCGTATATCATCGATTCCCACTGTACGTGGGATCTGCCTATTTTTACTAACTCTTTCCAGCATAAGGCCTTGAAAATCTGCTGTAAACACACAGTCAGTATCATTAGAGAGATCGTATCTCCATGCGTTCCACACTTCTGTATTGGGATATTGAAGCTTCATTTATGGAGGACCATGAAGGCTGATGATGCACAGTTGATTTCTTGCAGTATGTTTGTATAAGCTTCGTCACTGACCCAGTTCTGCAGGGTTGACCCTCACTGAAAAATTCCGTATGAAATCTTACGAAAAAGATATGGACTCCGTATGATTTTCTGATAAACTATACGGAAAAATATAGATTCTTATGGAAACATACGGAAGTTGTATGGCACATAGGGAAACTCTTTAAGGAAAATATGTAAGGATACGGAAATTATATGGAACATACGGAAAATTTCTTATGGAATATATGGAAAGATACGGAAGTCATGTGGTATATACGGAAAGTTACGGAAAATATGGGAAGGTGTGGAAATATAAAATGCTTTACGGAGTGTACAGAAACATTCCAAAGGAAGTTACACGAAGCATACGAAAACTTTCTTACGGAAATATGAAGAAATAAGGAGTGCGAGCAGACTAATAAGACTGGAGAGGTTATTGTCACTAGATTCAAATGGCAGTCTGAGCTACGAATACCATTCGATCCGTGGCGGTGCTACACCGCAGCCAGAAAAAGTAATGTCGTTGTGATTGTACGTGATGTCAATGTCAACAATTCAGAAAAAATGGCCGCAAAAATGAAGAAGGAAAACGTAGAGTGATAAAAGAGTGAAGATATACAGAAATAATTATTCTCGTGCCAAATTACGAGCACAGAAACGAAAAAGAACCTGCAGGACGAGCGCTCACTTGCAAAGTTTATTCCTGGAGTTATTCCTCTTACAGAACATGCTAATTTGCTAAATATAAATACGACAGACATTTTATATCGCAGAATAAATGGTCACCATGAGCCAAGACGACCTGCTTAACCAGTATATACACAGCCGATAAAATAACCACAAGCAAGACGGCGTGCGCGGCGTGACAAACAAAACTAAACGGCAAAATGAACGTCTCAGGTCTATTCAGATTTTCTAGAATGCGAAGTAACAGATGAACACCTGGTATCTTGTGGTGCGACCACACACATGTCGAGCTACTTGCTTAATAGCTTTCATGGAAGTTATCAAGAGAGCAAATTTAAAACACAGATGCATGAAGCAAAATTGCCTCTCTGCTTTAGTTTACGATAGGCAGTGAATCTTCATGCACAAGAATAATGGCTCTGTCAAGTACACAGAAAAATGAAATGGAACAGAAAACAAGAGAGAAAGAAGACAGAAGAAAGGCAGGTAGCTCAACCAGGTTGATGATTTGCTGCCCTACAGTGTAGATGGGGTAGAGGGAATGGTCAAAAAATAATTATGAGAGCACAACTGATATGTACGGACACATAATGGTACTTATCATTGATGCCCGGATGGTCGTGTATAGAGCTGGGTCGTTTTGAGATTTTCAAAAGCATTGTTTCAGACTACCAAGCAGATTACGCTTCGATTGTAGTGCTATTGTGATGAGTGAAGAAAACGACAACGACGGAAGTGCGGGGCAAGGCGCGTGTAATGTGCGCGTGAGTGTCAGCGAATCAGCTGATGACCTGTGGTGGCCCATAGAGGTAGGCGTGCCACGATTGGGCCACGGGTGACCATTACGTGGCAGTAGGCTGTGTGGCTGGGGACGAGCCGGAGCAGCGGCAGACGGGAGACAGCGGGCCGAAGCGTTGGACGCAGGCGATCCAGTTCTGGCCGGGGAACGCGGCTGTCCACGCTACTGCCGTCCAACTACCAGATGGGGTGGCGTTGCCGGCACGAGTACTGCATCTCGGGGCGCGGCCTGGCCTGCTGTTCTCTTCCTTGCCGAGGGCATCGCGGATCTCGGCGAGGCGTCTCCACGGTCAGCCGTTCGACACAGCGATGAACGTGGCCTGGCTAATGGTCACGGTTGCGTCGAGCATCGCGTCTCGCGCACGCTCTTCGCTGGACGTGCTGGCCATGCCCCGCATGGAGCATCGCGTCTCCGATGCGGGTTGACTGCTCCGTGGTCGCACCCATGCCATCAAGCGCCGGTGTCACCAGAGCGTCGCACTTCGGCAAGGGACGAGCGAGATGTTCTGCCGGGCGAGACGCGGGAGTGCGCACAGAGGGGCACGGAGCCGGGCGAGGATTCAGGGTGGCCGAGGATCCAGGTGCCAGGGAAGTTGCTGGCTGAATCTAGGATCGCCGAGTGGTGCCGAGCGACGTGCCAGTCTCGGACGTGGGCCACGAGCTCATGAGCTGCAGTGTGCACCCGAGGGTACCTGGTGGTGCCCTGGCCAAGAAGAAACGTGCGGAAAAGAGAGCTCGAGAGTTGAGGCCACGAAGGCAGAGGAAGCGGTGCGCCGCTCGAGAGGACGAGTTCCTGGCAGCGTTCCTGAGCCGGACGTGAGACCCGTACGTGTCGGCCAGGTCGAGCTCCGGTGTGTCTGTTCAAGGTTCAAGGCCGAGACCTGCCGAACAGCTCCTGCCTGGGTGCAGTGGCTGGGAGCAGGTTCGTGGGCGAGGCCTACCGGGTGTGGTCCTCGTGAGTCGTGGCCTGATCCTGGACCTCCGGAGTTGCGACCCTGACTGCTGGGTTGGCCGCGACGTCCGACTCAACGGCGCTGCACACGGTAGCGTATCCGTGCGTCGTCAGCCGTTCCACCCATGCCATGAAATAAAAAGTTGATGTTAATCCTTTCTCGTCCGCTATCAACAAACATAGTGACGAACGTCTCTTAACCATCACAGCTATATAAGACACAGCTTGTGGGCCAGCTTTGATGAATAAGAACATTATAGATGAAACAAATGCTTTAATATATATCATGGCTGCATGGATGCATACAAGCAATGTAAAGCGCAATGAAGTGAGGACGCATGAGTTTCTCTTGATGCTTCAGTTCTACATGGATGCTTCAACTGTGCTGCAAAGAAATTAAACCAATGTCTCTGTATGCAACATTGTCCATTTTAAACTATCTATACGTATACCCAGAATTTCTACTGTGACTGAAGCTACGTAGCGCTTCATAACTCTTCCTTTTATAAAGGGCAATTTTTCAAACAATGAACTTTATTCAGTTTCTGTCTCTTGATTTCGTGCCCTCAATTCTTGGTTTGGCTCGATCACAAGCGTGCAGCCCTTATTTAGGAGGAATCAAAAAAATGTCAACCAAACTGCTTCTCGGTTATTATTGCCTTCCCTCAACTGCCACAGCTTGCGATGAGTCATAGCAAGTCCCGCGCATACCTAGGGCCTAACCTTAAAGAAGAAGCTGGTCCGGTTGTGAAATGCTCAGTTTTTCTCAAATAAATTTTTGTTTGAGTTTTTTCACTTCTCGAGTCCCTTCACAATCAAGCAGACTCAATTTTCCTTTTAGTCCTTAATTTTGTTATATTATGAAAAAAATAAAAAAATGTAATAATGAAAATAAAAATACTAATAACTGTTGTGCAAAAAAACAGTCCCACATACGTACTGGAACGCAATATTGCTTTTATTTTGTTTTAGCACCTAACGCAATAGAAAAGATAGCAGTACACAAAAAACAATAAATAAAAAAATTAAGCGAGATGTGGTGGGATTCGAACCTGAGTCGCTGACGCGTGCTCACGTACGTAAACTATGTGCGTTAGTTTGCTAAGCCATACGCACCGAACGGTGCGAATTTGTGTAAGATTTATATACAAGTTGGCTGTTTACACGCTATGTGTTGGCATATTCATGTACGATATGCGATCGTATCTATTGTTGTGTGCATATGTTTTGTTATTGTATATACGTCATAAGCTTTTCGCATGTCTTTCAACTATATATTGCCGCCCCCCCCCCGCGAATGAAAACAAGTATTTTACGCCCACACACAAGCTTGAGCAGTTGAAGGTTGTTTCCCGGGGCTCTCTTGCGATTGAGTCGGTCACCACAGGAATTAGGGTGACACGCCATTAATCCATTAATCCCTGCATGTAGCTGTATTCTACATAGTAGCTTTCTCACTCGATGACAAACCGAGTGCGGGGCGCGAAGCTAATGCGTGCGACTATGCCTCGCGTAGCGGCGACATCAGCTGATTGCGCCGGCTGGCTTGCTTCGATTTGCTAGTGGAAGCAAAGAAATGTCATGCCTTGAAAGACTGTATACTGCACTATGTCAAAATGTTACTGCTTTGTAGTCATCCTATGATTCATTGAGAATTGATAACTCTGATACGACTACTATAGAGCTTTGCGTCGGCGACACGCTTCGAACGTAAAACCACACTACGTCTGTCGTAGAAGCAGTAGGAGGCTGTCGTCTTCTAGAACAAAAAACAAAACAAAGACCTGCAAAAATATTCATAATTTGGAACTTGTTTTTTGAATAACCGTTTATCACTTTTGAAGCTATCTTGCCAGATAACATACATTTTTTTCAGTTTATTGCAGTGACAGTTGTTTTTTTTTATTTTCCTCACACAGATATCTAAGTCAAATACATCAACTGCTAAAGCCACATATTTTTTGTCTTCTTTGTTTCCGTGGGCATGTCGTTTCAGTGCGTCTCTCATGTGTTCGCACTGCTACACACGAGAGCACGAAATGTTAAATTTACGCAAGGAAGCGCCGTTCCTCGTTCGTGCGATGTGCAAAGATTGCGCCCTATTCCCGTGGTTGTTCGAGTGTGGATCAAGTGCGAGTCGTCCAAGGAATCGGCGGGTTGTGCGGGCACTCGAAGGACTCCGAGGTGACAGCTGACGTCTGTGGTCGCTTCCCTCAGGACAGTGGGAAAGAAACTAAAGGTAGGGGGGACACTTTTTTATGTACCCTAAGTATGCTACTCAGTACAAGTGTGTGTTGCAGCACTCGAACGAGGCGTCGTGAAACGGCAGCCCTACGCGCCTTTGCGAGTGTGGTTGCCGATTCGCTTTGACAACGCTAACGCCAGCAGAGCCATGGCGCATCGGCACGGCCTTACTGGAGCTAATTCGCGACAACTGCGGCAACATGCATGTGTATCGTGATCGATTTTTTCATAGGTGCAATGTAAAGAGGAGGGCGCACACGGCGCTTGCTACGTTGTTGATTAAACGAAGCCTGCGGTGCCTTGTGATGCAAAGCAGCATTTTCTTCACGTTCGCGGGCGATACAATTCGTAACTTGGCTCGATTCACCTAGCCAACCGCCTAAGTGGGTTGATAAGCATACGTTCACGGTAGAGCGTTATTATGCCCCTAAACAGTGGCGTATGCTTGTTAAAAGATATATTGTGTGTGCCTAGTGTAGAGCGAGAGAGATGTTCGTGCAATCTGTATGCGTACCTGCAAGACGCCTTTGCTTGTAACTAATAATGTACCGGCCAGCACCTACATTGTACGCCTGTTTTCGAAGAAAACGTGCATGCACAATGTGAGACTTTGTAATCTGCCAGAGTTGCTTTTTATAAAATAATACATTGCCAGCATGTTCAAAATATGTTTCGCTGTTGTGTGGCAAGGGTGCGGTTATCACGCTGTTGTGTAGTTACTGATGCAAGCACTTATAGTTTTGATGCAATATTATTTCTCATCTAACTCATCAGGTGTTCGGCTGTGTGAAGCACAAACAAGGCAAAGAGAGAAGGAAGACGGGTAATTACAGGACCTGTGCCGACTTTTGTTTGCAGGAGAATACCCATGTTGGTGTACTTATTGTGACAGCCTTTCTGTGTTGCTTTTTTGCCCAATATCTGCAACAACACAGTTGTCAGCAATGTGAGCGGGAACACTGAAATTAGCTTTTAAAGATCATGGTGACCAATTGCTTAGTAATTCACAGCACAAAGTAAGAACAAAAGACATCAGTATGATCAATGTGGGACGAGTATAGTCTGTCATCTAAAAAATGTATTGTGCGAAATGTTGCCTAAGTAAGAAACCACTCTATGTTTGCAAACAGTGTGAGGTCACTTCAAGCACCGTGCCAGCCATTCCCTTCCACGGTGCAAGGACTGGTTGCAATGCGAGTTGTTGGTGACGTTCCTGATAGCCAACTGAGATGTATGCGATTCTAAACCTGTAGCCTAATATATACGTAATCTTTCGTGCATTTACGTCGCTGCATCTGACACCTACAACTTATTTGCATATATACATTGGTCCCTTAGGACCTAACACACAGACTTGTAGTGTGCATTGTCACTTCATGACTATCGAGTGGTAAAGGTATTGAGTATATGTGAAACAAGAAGCTCTGCTTATTACATGAAGACATATGAGGTCTTCGATAAAACGAGTTATAGCTTTATTGGGCTTGCGTAGTCGTCGGGGCGATGCATACATGCAGCTTCAGCAAATGGTATCTTTCAGCCCGGTGACCATGCTGCAATTTTTTTCTGCTCACAGCGCAAACACCGAGATGTACCTACTCGCAGATGATCGCATCAAGTGCATATTTACCTTGACTAAAATGTCGAATTAGGTTTTTCAACAACCGGTCGCTGTCACGAGTGCTAACGTCTTCGCAAACAAGACACATTGTTATTCACACTGCACACACCCCACACAATGTTCTCAGTTGAACCGATATTCTCAATACCTTTCAACGCACACTACATGCCGCAATCATTGGTGCACATTTTTGAAGACTATGCCACTGTTCCTCACACAGGCCACCACGTGTGTTCACTTCTTTAAGATAAACAGAGAGCGTGACAAATATTTTACCACACAGCATACCACACAGCAAGATGTTTGCTGACACATAATACAGCTAATGTCGACATTGTAATGCGAAGTGTAAGCTTTGAAAATTTAAAACTTTCCCCAAACTAATGTTACTCGGCTTCAAATACTTTAAAGAAGCACCTTTTCTTAATAAGTAGATCAAACTTGGTATGGCAAGAAAAAGCGGTACTTTTAAATTTTTCTCACGAACAACCCCACAACATTCTGCGAAATTCTGAAGGTACACACATGACCACTACTTTATTCTCTTCAAAATATTTCAACAAATAATTGTTTTCAAAAGAGCAAGTTATCACCAATTTTTAAACTATATATCTGTGATGCTCGCCAGGCAGTATGGTTTGGACGTTTGGTGTAGAATGGCCCAGTGGGAAAAACAACAAATGTCTGAGTCGGGCAATTTCGAAAACATTTGTTTGTTAGCAGCAATTCAATTTAGCTCTTGTCTTCATGCCTAGGCCACGAAACAAAACACAAGTAACCAAAGTAGTCCTAAGAGTCATGCAGTCTCGCTGTTCCAAGGTTTGTGGAGCCTAAATTAGTGAAAGCTTCACCATTTTTTAAAAAATAAGATTCAGCCAACAGGTTTTGGAGGCAAAGTGCATTTTCAGCTAAATTGTTTCACACCAATTATTTAGATAAAAAGCGGCAAGTAGAGGTAAAAATACCATTCTCAAGGCATTGTAGCTGAAAACAAAAAGGTCTGCTTTCTTTTTTTGTGTGGTGCTTTGCCTGAACGCTGTGCTTTTTGTGGTATAGTTCATTGTCTAGTGAAAATAGACCTTAAAGACTAACACTAGCCTTGTTGAGTTCGATTCCTTAGTTATAGTCGTAGTAGCCATATAAAAAATTATGACTTCAAACTTGATTGTTCTTTTGAAGATTTTTCTCTTGCATAATGAAGATTCAGAGTCTTAGTCAAATTTGTTATTAGAAAACGTGATGTCGTGATAGGGTCACTTTTTATAGAGTCGTTCAGTTCTACCTCGCCTTTTACATTCCTAATAGCGAAGTTATTTTCAATATTGGTATTTGAAATGGAATGAGTAGTAAGGTGTAAGCACTTACAGATAGCGCATGCACCCAACTTTTCTGTTGGCAGATTATTTCTGTTATTTCTAATTGATATGTGGGGTTTCACGTCCCAAAACCACTATATGATAATGAGAGGTGCCAGAGTGTAGGGCTTTGGAAATTTTGACCACTTGGGGTTCTTTAACGTGCACCAAAATCTGAGCACACGTGCTTAGAGCATTTCTGCCTCCATCGGAAAGGCAGCCGCTGCAGCCGAGATTTGATACCATGCCCTACGGGTCAGCAGCCGAATTTTCGTTACTCTGGCTCCCCTTTTTCTGTGCAGTTTCGTTATAGTAGTCTGGCTTGCACAGATTTTTAAAGGCACCTGCCTGATTCTGCTAGCTTTCATGGTGATTTTAACCTTCATATGTTGCATAGTTTTACTTCTCAAAATTGTTCAAGATGCCAATTTTGTGCACAAACTGTATAGTTTAAAGGCAGCACATGTACATTTATGCACTATTAAATGTACATTGAGAGCTTTCACTGGCAGTTCCTAAAGTTTTAGTGTGCAGAAAGTATTTAAATCATAATTTTATAAGGACATAAAAATAGATTATCTCTACATTGATAATCGTGACAACAACCTAGTTATTTTCACTGTGATAAGCATGCTGTTTTCTTTCATGTGGCAGAACTAATTTATACAGTTCTTTCTTCTATTATTCACATATACATAACATGAAGGATTGTGTGCCTTACATTTTCAGTTTCATTCTGTGTGTTATATTTCTTGTGCATGTGAACTAAGGTGCTAACATGTGTCTCTGACATTATTTGTGCCAATTATTTACATTTTCAGGTGCCTATGAAGGACACATAGGTTCTATGGCAGTGACCTCCCAAATCTACAGTGGTGCCGGAGCCTCAAGCAGCATTTCGCCGATCTCCACAAGGCATTCATGAGATAAACACAGCGCCACACTTTCACAGTGCTATGATTATTATTTATGTTTAAAGATTTCATTCCAGAACTGCTGTTACATTGTGTTTTGTCCACCGTCCTGTGGCTTAGGTGGAGCTCGTAAAGTTACGGTGCAATCACCTCATTTGCGTACCATCAACAGATCAATGTCGCTATTCACAGGTGGAGCATACAGACAAATAAAAAATACATTGATTGTAGCAGGGCTGATGTGTATATTAATGCTTCTCTATTGCAAATATTAACTTTTATAAGTTCTTTAAGTCTTGCATAGGACACTGCAATAATGTGTTGCAATGTAACCACCATTTACGATCGCTAGCATGTTAGTTTTGTAGCTTTGTAACGTATTTTATTTAAAGCTATTTTGTTTCCGCATCACGACAATCGAAAAGATGCCGATGATTCAATCCCTCATCATGCATCTTTAAGAAATATTGTGATTTCTACACAGTATTGCATGTACTCAAGATGTGAACGTCTATTCAATTTACGCGTTATACTGCTTTGCACTAGATTCGAATGTCATTTCATTTCTGCATAATTATACGCCTTTCCTTATCAGCGGAGCTTTCCGCATCATGCGGCGTTCCTTATCTGCGGACCTTTCCGCATCCTGGGCTTTCCTTATCTGCTGAACTTTCCGTATCATATGGCTTTCCGTAGTCCAATAATGGCGTATGTGCGGAGCCGCACATACGGAAGTTTTCAGTAGGGCAGCATGACTGCCAACCTCTCCTTACATACATTTAGGTAAAAAAACTGCTGATATCACGTTTGCAAATGCGTTCTTTTCATCTATGAAGGCAATATAAGTCCAGTTTGTTGTATTCTGGGCAATTTTTATCGTCTAATTGATAGTCAGATTATGACATTTAGGTGATTAGGCTGCAAGATGTTATAGAGGTTTTCCAAGTAAAGTCCATTACCATTCAAATGAAAAGTCAGGTACGTTTTCATATTTAGGGTAGTGCATTTAAATACCTGTCGCTTCTCTCCAACCCCCAATCGCACAGTTTTATTTGAGGCACGTTGGCACGTATCAAACTTTCATTTTTGATGTTGATGTTTTTAATGAGCCACTGTTCTTTTAGCAATCTCGAAAGAAATTCTTGAACTAACACGTATGACGCATATCGCCCAGAAAAGCTGTTTGTCTGCTAGTGAATTAAGGCCGATGACCTCGTCTTGCCTGTATTAAGTGGATAGCTCAAATCAAATGCCATCTCTACCTAACCCTTCACTTGGGCATCGTTGAACATACATACATACATACATACATACATACTACATACATACATACATACATACATACATACATACATACATACATACATACATACATACATACATACATACATACATACATACAAAAAGCTTTACTGAAAAACCAGATTACTTCTTAAACGACGGCGGAGAACCCATCAACTAGTCCACGGCCCCACTCAGGTCGGCCCCGAAAGGTGAAGACCCTTCACGAATGCTCGGGCCCTCTAGCCAGCCAGTAGGCACAGACCCATGTCCGCAGTGCGTAAGGTCCGCCACCACGACCTCTGCTCAGAAAAATCCACTTCCACATTTTGTGCGGCACTGATGCAAGTACCTCGTGGCTGAGAAAATATTCTCTATTGTTAATCAAAAACAAAGATAAATGCCTATTGTTCCACGCATTTTGCTAATTTTGCCAATATTGGTGTTTAGCTAAGCTTTAGTTATTCTGGCGAAAATCCTGAGTATATGCAATCAAGTTAGGGAAAGAAGATAACTATAAAATCACGAATCTCACTACAAGTTGCTTTCGTCTAAACTATTTATTCCGAGCCTTATACAGATAAAAGCGGAGCGTCAAGGGTAGGTACAAATATGGAGCCTAAAAAAAGAAGTCCACGTTCGTGTGCCTTGGGCGGTGTTCTCTCTTTCGTCATAGCTATCGGACGTCTGAATCAAGCCTCTCTCACGAGGTTGTGAAAAAAAACACCGAACATATAAATATGAAGGTAAAAACTCAGCAAAAATATTCAGCAGATGGCCATCTGGCAAAGAACAATCTCTTTTTTTCCCGACTGCTGTAGCCAAGAGCACGAAAATATAAGAAAAAACTGCTTGGTAAGACAATGTTGACGCGCTCGTGCCGCAAGGTAATCTATCCCGGCTTACCGTATGCAAACATCTCAACAGTGCTACCTTTATATTTCTTTTCCTTACCGGAGACTTCTTGGAAGCCTCCGCTCCCTTACTTTCTTTCGGCAGTCAACCGAAACGAAAACTTGTTTTGTGCTGAGAGGTTCTACGAGTGATAATATTGTAAGCGAGCAGGTTCATGCAATGTATTTAAGCCCGTCGACCTTGGTTTATTCATAGCTGGTGCACTGAACTAGATTTTTTTTTACAACCAAAATCTTTGAGGCTAAAAACACTGATGCGATAATCAGTTTAGCGCTTACGTGACACTGCAACAATATGCTATTGTAGCGCGCTGTTGTTGAGGACTCCGGGTAAATCTACATTACGTTAACGCTCTCGCATTTAAAAACAAATGTTCATTAACGCGATTCCTTGGTTGATATAAACTCTAAATTACCTTGGATGCATTGCGCTTAAGTACAGTTGAACTCAACGTGACATGACGACTGTAACGTAGGAGTGTATATGTAATGTTTTTTTTCAAGTAAGGGTTCGCTAATATTTCGCCTTTAGGGGTTGAACGCGATGGCAACATCCTTGCTTGCTTGCTTTTTTGATCCTCTCGTGTGGCTCTTACCCACTAAGGGGAACCGGCGAAGAAGCTGGTGGTCAATGTGAGTGAACAATTCAGCATTACGCAGACTAAAGAAAGATGATTACTTTGTTTCAACAAGACGGCATATGTTTTGCACGAAGTGAGATAGGTGAAAGAAGAGAAATAATAGTATTTCTTGGATAACTGAAGCATAATCCTAATACATAATGTTTCAGTAAGTTAAGTCAATGCTGTGTAATAGTAAAGTACAAAGTTTAAGCATAATTAGTAAAATTTGGCAGATCCTACGTACAGTGTGAATCGATCATATGCGAAGCACGATTGAGAAAGATTGATATGTCACTTTAGATTCAGCACAATGTTGCAAGGTGCGGTAAGTGATGCTGTTTATAACTTTCATATCATGAGTATCATGTTTGAATGTGTCGTTTACCTTCGTCATCTATTCACGTCACGTGATACCAAATTTAGTATATGTAGAGCTAGCAAAACGGCCGCGAGCACGCTATGATTGTGGTATGTAGTCATGTTTTTACATGACACGCGTCTCAGGATTATCATGTTTGCACCCGTAATATATTTCGCCATTCATTGATGCCACGTAACACCAAATTTGGTAGATGTGGAGCTAGCAAAACGGCCACGAGCGCATCTTGAAAAGCCCATTCTGTGATGAACTGGAAACAATAGACCATTTCTTTTTCATCTGCAGGCGGTTTAATACATTACGAAAAACCCTATTAGAAATACCTTTACGTAGTATTGGTATGGACTCATCTCTGCCTGTCATTTTGTCTTTTGGAGCTTCCATTTCTGGTTTCTCTAATGCGACAGTATGCGCGGCCGTCCGGGACTATATTGATGAAACTAATAGGTTGACTAATTAACCAGTTTCATTCTCCTAACAGGTCCACATAATTATATACGTATAAAAATCAGATTATTGCTATATTCTAAGAATAAATTCGCTTATGTAAATATTTGTATGCATTACATTAAGCACCACACTTTCCTAGGCTATCAGTAATCTTTCTGGTAAACCTCCATCATTCCAAATTTGAACAGTAAATTTTGAAACCACTCGATTCTTGGCCAATCCCCCACAGTGGGTATGCGCCACTAACAATAGAAGAACAACAACAACAACAGCAACAACAACAACAACAACAACAACAACAACAATTTACTCCCATGTAGCGTTGACGCGCGCGCACGCTGGGTACAGCGGCACTACGTTAGGAAAACGCGAGCACTCCATAATCTGACGCCAGGCGCGACAAACGTCCATCGGCGCGGCCGAACGGCACACTGCGCGAAATTCGACATGCTGCAATTCGCACCGATGCGTTACCCAGAACACTCCATCTTCCTGTTTTCATGACGAAGGACACTGGACGCGCTGGAACACCGATGCGTCAAAGCAACAGAGCACGGCGCATGGCTGCGAGTATATGGAAGGACCGGCGCCTGGATTGGTAACGCTGGCATGACGCTACTAAATGAACGCCGGCGGACACGCGCACCGCGTCACCTCGAAATCTATTGGCGCCTTGACTGTGGCATGTAGCCATATTCTCACATGACACCCATCTCAAGGTTATCATGTTTGCACCAGTTACATACCTTCGTCATCTATTGGCATCACGTAACACCAAATTTGGCATGTGTGAAGCAAGTGAAACGGCCGTGTGAGCATCATCAGTATGGCATGTAGTCATGCTGGTATATTACAAGCAAGTCTTGATTATCATGTTTGAATGTGTCATTTAACTTCGCTGTCTATTGAGTTCAATTAATACCAATTTGATATGTGTGAAGCTAGCAAAACCACCGCGAGCGCACCATGGGCGTAGCTTGTACTCATGTTGTTGTATGACACGCACCTCATGTTTATCATGTTTGCACCAGTATCATACCTTCGTCATTCATTCACGTCCCGTACTACTAAATTTGGTATAAGTGAAGCTAGCGAAACCGCCAACAGCGCATCATGAGCGTGGCATGCAGTCAAGTTGTTACAAGTCACGCATCTCATGATTATCTTGTTTGCACGAGACACATACCTTTTGTCATCCATTCACGTAGTGTAATGCCGAATTTGGTATATGTGAAGCTGGCAAATCGGCAGCGAGCACATCATGAGCGTGGCATGTAGTCATGTTGTTACATGGCACACATGTCATGATTTTCATGTTAGGGTATGTCGCTTGTGTTCGCCATGCAATTATGCCACACCATACCAGTTTTGCATCATGTCATGTGAACAAAACCACCGCAAGATCTACAAAGCCATGAATTGTAAATCATGAGATTCAAGACAAACATGTGATGATTTTCATGTTATGACTAGTGAAACATGTTCTCCGTTCGGTCATGTTATGCCATTCCAAGTTGGTATCGATACCAATAATCAAGCGGCTAGAAGAGCTTAAAGTCGTAGGCGGCTAGGTAGATAGATTGGTAGACAGGTAGATACGCTCAATGTCACCGAAATTCGCTAAGGAATGCTTCGCATTTAAAAATCCATAACTGATCATTGTCTCAGCAAGGCAATCTTCTTGTGTTACATAGGAATTCGCAGAGGGCCCGGCAAATGTTCCTGTCACTGAATTCTAATAAGTTAGCCCCAAAGGACAAATATTCGGAGTACTGAGTGATTTTTCTAGTTTTTAAACATTTTTATTTGATTTTAATAGGCGTCTTGTTTTGCAAAATTAGTGTGTATTATCAGGTTCGTTTCATCTAAAGAACAAAGGGCATGGTGCCAGACCAGACTTGCATATGTAGAATTTAAACGGTGGTACACGGTACGTATTCAGTTACGGAAACTTCCAATTTACGCGTGAAATGCTATTTATTCCGTTCGAGTTGTTGCTCCGAAAGTGTGTATTCGATATCGTAATCTCTGATTACACCTGAAGAATGGAAAGTTTTCTGAACCTCGCTGCTGTTACTTAGGCTGTAAGAGGCCTGACTTGCACCATCGGAAGATCAAGGGGTGCTCGCGCAAGTGAGGCTGTCACCTCACTTATAAGTATACCACAGTGACCTGCAACACATAACAAGCGCAGTAGACCAATGTTTGCGATATCAGTGGTGTAAATGTACGTAGTCCTGCTGATGCAGTACTAAGCTATTTTATGTAGAGGCTCATTATTGGTACCTCGTTTATAGGTATACCGCGGTGACTCTAATATACCATGTTATTTATAAGATTACCATGGTGACCTGAAACCCATAACAATCGCAGTGAAGGAAAGTTTGCTGGGATCAATGATGTAAATGTATCTAGTGCTGCTGATGCCAACGACGATGATAAAAAAGGAACGCACGGTTAACAAGTCAGTCACTTCACAGCTGTCGAATTCATCGCAGACAGTGTTCGAGGAGCTCTGATAACAGCGGTTATTGCCGCTTCAGATATGAGTTTAAATCTTGGAGGCGTAGTTGTTGTTGTTGTTGTTTCCCTTTGCAAATGGCTTATACCCAAAAGAGGGGATTGGCCATTGATAAGGTGAATTTGTCCTATACTTTCAGCATTGCGTCATTTCTACAAAACTTTTTAAACTTAATTTTGATTTGAAATGCCGATATCAAGTTGCAGAAACAAATAAAGAAAAATAGTTCGACCGCAATTTAGCAAGAAAATCCTTTAGTCGCAGTGATGTATTCCTGAACGGCGAAATAAAACATCCCTGAGGCTGAAACCAAGTGTAGAGGCTCCAAATGAAAGAAGATCAGGTTGTGATAATTGCAAGCCCAGTCTTTGAAGAGGTGGCGCTAGTATGCTTGCCTGAGTAAATAGAAACGGCGACAATGTAATAAAAATGACTGATCGTTCCTCTTGATTACAGTAAATGCACATAGGGGGATTCCATATACCTGATCTATGCAAGGAAAAATTGAGGGAGGTAACGCGGCAACAAAATTTTGTGATGACTACTTCCATCATCTTTTAATTAGACAGTTCCCCTGCGCCAGGGAAATAACAAGTGTTTGTATTCTGGAGAAGCCGTCAGTGTAGGGTGTGATAAATTTTGCCTGATTTTAAATGTGCGAAGTCGTGCCACCGTAATGTATACTGTATGAGGAAAAATAGGAATAATTGGTGTCGAAAGCGATGCCTTCGCAAGAGAGTCAGCTATTTCGTTTAACAACAACCTTTTGTGCCCTGGTGTCCAGAATAAGTGAATACTTCAAAGATGACAGGGAACCAAAGATTTAAAAAGTTTCAGTGTGAGTGAGCGACCAGATGCGGACAGAGAAGAGCACACTGATAATGAATCAGTTATGACTGCTACGACTGGAAAAGAAATATTTACCTTTCGGAAAGCTAACATTATTGCCATGAATTCAGCCAGAAAGACAGGAATAAAATCCGGTAAGCGAAGTTAAAATGACCAATCAAGTACGGGGCAATATATTCCAACACCTGATTTTTCATGGGATTAAGATGCGTCCGTTGATATATTGACATTTGTTGGCAGAATATATAAATGGTCCTGCAATAAACCATTTAAAATGCCTGTAGGTAATAGCTTACCATGAGTTGAGAAGATATCACGGTAAACAATTTTTGAAGAATTTCGCTGCTCAGTTAAAGGAATCAGATCACGAACTTGTACATTTAGAGGCTCAAGTAACGATTGAACAAATACTATTTGTAGTTTGTGAAATCTGGGCCAAAGCACAGAGAAGAATAGCTGAGGATTTAAAATAAAAATAATTGATCAGGGTTAAACGGTGCTTCATATACTCGTAAAAAGGTTTGCACAGTACGAATGTTAAAGCGACATAATAAGGTTGGTATTCGTGCTTCAAGGTATAACGCTGCATTTGCAGTATACTTCGGAAGTCCTAAGCAGAGCCGCAAAGCCTCTGAAAAGGACCAGGATAATGAGAGAGAAATGCACCCACACCTGCTTCCTCGTATTACATAGATGCATGCGTTGTAATTACAATATTAGTACCTAATTGAGACAGTTGTTCCACTAATAAGCCAATCAAACACTTAGAGGGCAAACGTTTAGCATTCGTTGGGAAGATGTTATCAAGTTTATTTGCATATAGCCTATTGGTTTTTTGATGCTATGATCACAAATATGTTAACATATAAAGCATCTAGAAGTGTTTGAACAGCAGCACTACAGGTTATATACACGGGGCCAATCCTCATTGAAAAAAAAATACCAGGCATGGCAAAGAATACGAGGTCCTGCCTTCATCAAAGGGATCAAAATAATTTTAAATGTGTTTTCAGTGTTAAAATACGGAACCTGCAAGCAAGAAAGGGTATCCGAGATTCTTCTCACAGAACAATGTTAGCTGTGAAGTTTGGCACACATGAGCAACTTTCAAGAGCTTTCCGCTCTAAGCGAATCAATGGCTTTGTTTTGTACGCTGATCCACCAAAGATTAGCACTCAACCAAATTCAAGAATTGGACGAAAATACATGCAGTATATTATGATCAGTGTATCTCTGAAAAGACGGAATGGAGCTGGCCAAGTCTACCTATCATACCAACAGCACGTGTAGCCTTAATCTTAATATGTAGGTTATTACGCCAACTGAGTTTTTGTTCGAACCCAGATATTTATAGCACTAGACTTGTGCATTATTTCTTGATGGTACTGAAAAGAAATATTACTCGAAGTCCAATGAAAAAACAATTAAAACACTTTTATTAACATTCAAATTAACAGGAATACTCTAAAACAAGGTTTCCTATGTTGCCAAGTATAACTGTTAAGTTGAGTGTTGTAAATGAATTCACAGTTAGATGCAAAAAACGCAGTGTCGTCTACATATTCGTATACTCTTACCTCATGGCAGAGTGGTATATACCTTCAAAAAATGTTAAAATAAACTGGCGATAGAACATAGCCCTGTTCCTAAAGCGCATTTCAAACAGTAGAGCGGGAAACCTTTTCAAACTTGCTATGCACCCACCATACGTGGGCTTAAGGAAATAGGCGCAGTAGCGTGTGTGCCTTTTGTAGTGAAGTAGCGGGTTGCAACCACGGACCCTATATGAAAATCTGATATTCTTACGCCCTTTGGCAATGGACGCCTTAGCATGCACTATTACTGCAATGCTTCATATTCCAGTGCGAAGCATGTATACAGGATGCATAGGTTTGTGAAGATTGAAAGCTGCTTTCAATACAATTCCAAGCAGAGGAAGTTTAAAGACAATAGTAGTTCTTGGGGACTTTCGACGGAAAAATTTGGTCTGTCTGTCTGTCTGTCTGTCTGTCTGTCAATTATACCTCAAACGGCACTAAACAGCCAAAACCCATTCGCAGTGCCCACCAATATTGCTCAAGGTTTAGCGTTCATAGTTGTGCGATTGTCAATTAGAAAGCAATCATTGCGCATATCTGAAGCGCAATAACAACACATCGATGTTTTGTATGTATGCCTTTATACTAGAAGAGGCACACACAAGTAACTCTAAGAAATGAGCGTTTAATCGCACTGCGCTGACAGTGCAACGCGATGCTCACGAAAGGTGTCTCCAACATTTGCTACGACGTCACGGAGGTGGCACCTGCTCGTTGCTTTGCGTTCTACACCTTATCACCTACGAGACTGGGCGTGCATCTTTCTCCTTGGGCTCCGCCTTCGTGTTCCGAAGATACTACCTGATGGCGCTTGCGCCTAACGTACCTCGATGCGCTCGTTCACCTCCGCTACACGCTCGAGGCACTGTCTTTTGCACCTATTTCACAAGCAGACACGTGGGCGTGTGGTAGAACGTTCCAGTTTTGAAGCAAATAAAGTGGGAATGATCCCCACTGGGAATAATAACCTTGTTTCAATGCCCCAATCAGCTCTAGGATTTATTATCAATTAGTTATTTATTTTTTTGCATTCTGGTCCAATTTTGGGTCCATATAAGATGATTTCTCGCTCATAACCAAGTATGCTGGCACCGATACCGGAATTTCTGCGAAACGACCTTTTTACGCTATCGTGATAAAATTGTATAGCCATCACTGCATTCCCGACTGACGCTTCCCGAACATTATGGTCTATTTGAAAAGCATACGCGATACCAGGCGTGGCTCTGTGGTGAATACTTAGTCAACACGCCCAGTGCTGGCCTTCGACTCCTGCAACAACTTTTTTATACGTTCGCCGGTCAGCCAAGGTGATTTCAGCTTTTCCTTAACACTGTTATGCCTTCGAGTCCGCAGCGAACGTCCATGCCTCGGAAAAAAAGGAAATCTGTGTCAAGGGCAGCACGCGAGCCTGGCTGACGCGACGAACAACTCAACGGCGTCAACACGCGACGGCGCCTTTCTGTCGCGCACGTGCAGTGAGTCACCTCAGCAAGCGAGCCCGTCGAGCAAGCAATCGGCGCCTTCCTGTCTGGGGGTGACGCAATGTTTGGCGACGTCAGTCGTCCTTGGGTGCAGCCACCTGCAGCGCAGCTTCTCCACATTCGATGAGAAAGAATGACGTGGCCCAGCGGCGACCCTATTGGAGGAGTCTGACCTCACGACCAGCGGCGCTTCTGGTTGGACATTTGTTACTCAAGAATCCACCCGGCGCATATAAAAGAAGCCCTGCGGCGCGTCGTGAGTAGCAGACCTGTTGGAGAGCAGGCATGTGTGTCAGAGAAGAGAGCTATGTGATAGAGAGTTGAGCTGTGTGTCAGAGAAGAGAGCTATGTGATAGAGAGTTGAGCTATGTGTTAGCAACCCATTTGAGAGCAGACCTATGTGTTAGAGAGGAGAGCTCGGCTCTTCGGGTCTCAAAGCTGTTGGCCCCAGTGCCGAATTTGTAACGCCTCTGTATATATGCTGTACATAAACCTTGTTTAATTCACCGTCGTCTTGTCCGCTCGTCTATCAGCTCTGCGCAGAAGCATTCGCGAGCTGAGAAACCTTCGCTACCAAACGGCTGGTGACCTTACCGGCGGAGTTGGAAGCATGGCGCCTTCGGGACCGTGATGGCGTCGCCTTCTTTCGTAACAGTGGTTGCAGCGGTGAGATTCGTGGCGTCCTTCGTAACGTCGTCGGAGGCGCGCTTCGCAACAGTGGTTGGCAGCTGCGGCATCGGCCGGCGTCAGCGACATCGATGCGGTGAGTGCCTGATGTTTTCCCCTCAGTTCACCGTAGTAGTTTAGAGGAGGGCTGTGTGGAGCATTGAAGTGAGATTTGATCGTTTCAAGCAAAGTCGAAGTGCTTTAAAAGCAAAGTTAATGCGGAGGGGGTAAACACGGGAGTGTGAAAAATTGCTTTTAAACTGAACTGTTCAATTACGCTGACCTGAAATTGCGCTGAACTGAACTGTTGGAAAAGCTACGCCTAGCGTAGCTTCTCCAACAGTTCAGGTCAGCGGTTATAGAATTCGGGACCAACTTCCATCGTTCGTAGTAGGCGAGGACATGGTGAAGTATCTCGTCAAGTTTGAACACGTCTGCGAGCGGAATGCTTTAAAGCGGTCTCTTTGGCGCGGAACCCGTTAGCTCTTCTTCCCGGCGAAGTGTCCGACGCGATAACTTGCTTGTCGAGAAAAGCGTTTGAGAGCTATGACGAGGTTAAGGAAGTGCTCTTGAGACGTTATAAATTGTCACCCGAGGCTTTCAGACAAGGTTCCGGTATGCTAAAAAGGGGAATGAGTCACACGTTGACTTCGCGTTTCGTCCTAAAGCCGATTTAATTGAATGGTTCAAGGACGAAGGTGTTTATGACGAGCGCGATAAAGTGGTGGAATGCGTTGCATTGGAGCAATTCTACCGCTGCATCGAGGAGGATGTCAAACTTTGGCTGCTGGACAAACTTGGTGAAGTACAGCTAAACAAGGCAGCATAGTAGCTGAGGAGTATTATACTTGCCGAAAGTTGCATAGCAGAGCAAAGCGCGTTGAAAAGGATGAAAGAGGCGCGCGTCGCAACAGTGGTGGCAGCAGTGGGAGAGGACATGGCGCCATTGAGTGAGAGCGAAAGGGGTGCAATGCTCTCGCCTGTAGCGGAAAGTTGGAGCGAGCTGTCGAGGGTTGATTGAGAGACGCTCATTCGAGAGCAACGTGAGGACCTCTCGAATAAGCGCTAGTGGAAAGCCGCATGAATGCTGCACAAGTGTTGTCGAAGGAGTACTACGATAAATCGGCGAAGAAGCGCGCTTTTGAAGTAGGAAGTCAGGTAAAGCTGCTGTGGCCGTCCAAAAAACAAGGTTGAGGTTCAATAGGAAGGGCCCGCCAAAGTAATATCGAAGCTTTCTGATATGAATTATGAAGTGAAATTAGGAAGTCAGCCGAACAAAATTTACCACATTAACTTGATGAAACCATACGTTCAACATCAAGCAGTCGTAAATCTGCTGTTGAATGCTTCAGAGGAAGAGGGAGCAAAATTTTGAGTTTTAGTGATGTAATCGAAAGGGGTCGGAGGTAATCTTGGAGCAGTTGAACCTAGAGCCTAGGTTAAGTGAAGTCCAGAAGAAGGAGCTGAGAAGGAATGTTCCTTTTTATGAGGAATCTGGACTCCCCTATTGTAGTTACGCAGATGTGGAACGTCGCAAGTACGAGCAGCCCTTAGTACCGCATAGGTATCGTCGCCTAAAAGTGGCCGGTTACTGAGATGGAGAATGATGCTCCAAGTGGACAACTTCGACGTTCGCTAAAAAAGGAAAGCTAAATGCTAATGCAGACGCATTGAGCCGTGCGTGTTAGTGCCTTCTCCAACTTTCAGTTTATCGCTGGCGATTCGGGGCAAAATTTTGTCCCCATCACGGCCTTAGCTGAGCGCTCTCGTCCAGAGTGATCTCAACGAGCCAAATTTATGTTCCATTTTATTTCGTTATGTTGTTGTAGGTGTAAAAAATTGAGTTTTCATTTTAAGCCTTGTGTCCCATATGTGCCTCTTGATGTAGAGGGAACGAATTCCGATAGACGCGTAGCTAGGTATATGTTGTACTACACTTTGTCTGGTGTTCTGTCGGGTGACCGAGGGCACTTGCTTGTGTCGTGTGTTGTCTGTTGTCGATCCATTCTTGACAAGTTGCAGAACCATTGACGAGTGCTGAAATGAAGGATTGTCAGAGACGAGCGAAGCTGGCCGGCAAGTTGTGGCGACAAGCCAGTGGAGCCGGGATCCGTCCTCAAGAAAAGGATGTGTTCCCGGAACAGGGTCTGGAGCTGCAATCTCCCCATGGCCCTTGAGGCGAACCTGGAGGGACCTGGCGAATGAGCGCACCTGACATCCGAGCCCTGTGGAAGCAGCTCGTCTTTCCGGCGCATTGTATGGTGGCGGGGGTGCTGTTATGCCTGCGAGTCCGCAGCGAACGTCAATGCCTCGGAAAAAAAAGCAAATCTGTGTCAAGGCCAGCACGCGAGCCCGCCTGACGCGATGAACAACTCGACGGCGTCAACACGCGACGGCGCATTTCTGTCGCGCACGTGCAGTGAGTCACCTGAGCAAGCGAACCCGTCGAGCAAGCAATTGGCCCTTCCTGTCTGGGGGGTGAAGCAATGCCTGGCGACGTCACTCGTCCTTGGGTGCAGCCACCTGCAGCGCAGCCTCTCCAGATTGGATGAGAAGAATGACGTGGCCCAGCGGCGACCCCACTGGAGGAGTCTGACCTCACGACCAGCGGCGCTTCTGGTTGGAAATTTGGTTACTCAAAAATCCACCCGGTGCATTTAAAAGAAGCCCTGCGGCGCGTTGTGAGTAGCAGACCTGTTGGAGAGCAGACATGTGTGTCAGAGAAGAGCTATGTGATAAAGAATTGAGCTGTGTGTCAGAGAAGAGAGCTATGTATAGAGAGTTGAGGCATGTGTTAGCAGACCCATTTGAGAGCAGACCTATGTGTTAGAGAAGAGAGCTTGGCTCTTCGGTCTGAAAGCTGTTGGCCCCTGTGCCGATTTGTCCCCCTCTGAATATATGCTGTACATAAACCTTGTTTAACTCACCGTCGTCTTGTCCGCCGTCTATCAGCTCTGCGCAGAAGCAGTCGCGAGCTGAGAAACCTAAGCTACCAAACGGCTGGTGACCTTCCCGCGGAGTTGGAAGCAGTGGCGCCTTTGGGACCATGTTGGCGTCGCCGTCATTCTTAAACAGTGGTTGCAGCGGTGAGATTCGTGGCGCCCTCGTAACGTCGTCGGAGGCGCGCTTCGCACAACACTCACGCATTAAAATTACGCATTTGTGTTCTTGCCGTTCTTGGGTAGTTGAAAAGTCAATCACCTCCGGCGCATCCCCGCTTTCCAGTGGCACACATTATCCCGCGCGTATGTGCCAGTGCATGGCGGAAAGTGTTTGACGAGGCACGCGACTGGAATGTGATAATGGGGAGATTTTGGAATAGCGCACAGCACGCCCTTGTGGTAAGTTTTGTGGTGCGGTTGCTGCTACTGCGCATGCGTCGTGACGCGAACCGCCGTTCACGTTCGCGGATCGCCCGCAGAAATTCTGAAATAGCGTGCGCGATCGAAGCCTTGAGGCCCCCAAGGCCTGCTAAGTGCTTTGTGTTGTTACCGTAAATTGGATTTGCGATCGGGGCAAATGTCCCTTGACTTTTTCCAAGAGGAGCAAACGGTATTCTAATACTCATATCGTTCCCGCAACTAAAGCAACGCGCGCAACGCCTGTGAACGTTATTCTAAACCTCCCTATTATACGGGTCATGACCAATGAGTCGTACTTGTAAAACCATCCTAGCCTCCCATACTATTTTGGTTTACCCCAAGTTAAGGGGATGATAAAGAGCACCCAGACGTAGAATCAATAGATAATAGATCCAGAACGCTAATTAAGTCTGTGTGCCTATGCGTGTCTGGGTCTGTCTTTCTGACTCGGTCCCCCAACCCGATATATTATATGGTGAAAGTTGAACCGCTTCGAAGTGACCAGCCATCTTAATCTTGTATTTGGTTTCACACACACTGATATTGTCAATAAAAAACAAATAGTACGCATCTATCCACAGCTCATTAGGCGTCAGTGGGTAGTGTGTGTCTTTCTGAAATACATATACACATAAATATACATATATATGTGAATATACATATATAGCACACGCTTCGTCGATCAGCGACACCTTAACAAGTCGCCAGTAAAAAAATTGGTGACATCACCACGTAACTAGAGTTGCTTACCAGGCACGTTGCTGGACATATGCGCTATTCTGCTCCCGTAGGAGCATATACAGTTCTCTGCGGTGCCACCTACCAGTGACCGTATGTTCTAGTGAACTCAGTTTCTTCAATTACTGCTAGTTTGCACCCATGTCTTACGCAGCGCCTACTCGATGATTTCTCGTGCAAAACTCAAAGAAATGTTTTATTCTTTCTCTCAAAAAAAAAAGTCGATCATCTTCAGTTGACATACGCCTACATTGTACAAAGATACGCCGCCAATTTTTATGACCGGTCGTGTCACGGTTACCTTAAGCAACACTTCGTTTCTGATGTTATATGATCCAATATTATTGAAGAACTTGAACGAGGAACACTGACTTCGTAATATTTTCATTTTTGGAATCACACAGAAAGTTCTATTTCAACATATTGCAATAGTCTGGGCAACAATTTGTTATATCCTAAACACCTCGGTGAATTCTACGAAAAGCTGCTCAGAAGCTGAAACAACAATTATGATATCATAAGAAGCATTAATAGCTAAAGGAATGCCATATTCTCTAGTACTACCGGAAAAGTGAAGAACCCTAGACAGGATGCAAAGAAAAATCAGCTTATATGAGGAGCGATGGTACCACTACCGCAAATTCCTATCTCACAACACGACTCTATTAACAGAATAATTGACTGCTAATAACATGAAAATTAAGAAATGCATGTCATTTCATGGTCTTAATTTTCTTACGGTGATTTCGTTCACTTGACATGTAGCAAACTGGTATAATATGACTTGACTGCATGCAAAGACAGCGACAGACCCTAACGGGAAATCGTGACATGCATGTTGTAAGTTATGATTACGTCTACGCTCATGGTGTGCTCGTGGTCGTTTCGCTAACTTCAAATATTGCAAATTTAGTATTGCGGAACTTGTTGATGATGAACGTATGTGACTGGTTCAAACATGATAATCACGAGATGCGTGTCATGAAACAACATGACTTCAAGCCATGTTCATTATGCGGCCACGAAATTTTTGCTAGCTTCCCTTATACTAAGTTGGAGTTTAGGGACGTCAATGTATGACCATGGTAAACTGATGCATACATGAGATTCATAAGATGCGTGTCATGCAACAACATTACTACATGCCGCACTCGTGATGTGCTCACGGCCATTTCGCCAGCTTCAATCAATACCCAATTCCGTATTACGGGACTCGAATGACAAACGGAGGTAGAAACACGTCCAACTTGATAATCATGAATGCGTGCATGTAACAGGATCACCACATGGCACTCATGATGCGCTCACTAACTTAAGCTAGCTTCACATTAACAAATTGTGTATACGGGACGTAAATTGGCGACGAAAGTAAATGACAGGTTCATATATATAATCATGACGTGCGTGTCATATAACATGACTATGTGCCACATTATTGATGCACTCGCGGTCATTTCTTTAGCTTGGCATCTGCAAATTTCGCATTGCGGGACGTAAATGGATGACAAATGTATGTGACTAATGCAAGCTTGATAATCGTGAGATGCGTGTCATGTAAGACATGACTACATGCAACGCTCATAGTGCGCTCGAGGTCGTTTCAGGTGCTTCACACAAACGAATTTTATGTTACGTGACGTCAATTGTTGATGAAGGCATATGACTGGTGCAAACATGATATCATGACATGCATTTCGTGTAAAACTTGACAACACGCCACGCTGATGATGCTCTCACAGCCGTTTGCATCAAATTCGATACCGGTGGTTTTGGGCTATGAGTTCCTATGGTTTAACATTTTTAAATGCAATTAAGATTGAGTGACGGAAGTGATACTGATCGTTGGCTTGATGACGACGACATGCTGAAGAAAGGTGGGCTGGGCTGTGAAATTCTCGGCAAACATTCGTTTTTTTACACCCACAGACATTTGTTAACAAACAAAGCCGGGGCGGCAACTAAACCGACATCACGATAACAACGAGGCTGGTTTCATACCAGACATTTTCTTCCAAGCACATTACACTCTGTATAATCAACCTCCTTTCTCGGTGGATTTTCTACTCCCTGAATCAGGGTCGGGCCCCAGGCCCGACCTATGTCCACTTTTTGTGATATACCCCTCGAGCACAAAACTCCCCTTTTCTCTTACTCTCTGCTTGAATACCTCCTGTCCCCTCTGCGG
>NW_023608402.1:0-51370 GCF_013339725.1 Rhipicephalus microplus | reverse complement strand
GCAGCTCTGGTCAACCACAGGAGGTTACCCGAGTACGTATAGGACTATTTCACTAACCAACTCGTTTACCGCATTGCCTCCATGAGCTTTCATTTGTCTTCATGCTACTTTCAGGCCAGGGAAGGTGGAAATTGCGTCAACAGGAGTGACATTCTTTTTATGCTAGGACAGCGTAGCACTTTTACTTTCTTTACGCAGCCGAACTGAGCATTGCTGGATATTGGCAGGGAACGTCCAGCATAGGTGGGCCTAGGGTATGCGACCTATACACTATAAGTAACAAGGTGAAAACGCAACATGGCACCTCCTTTGTCCACGTGTGTAATGAAACACGTTATTTGCGTAGGTTAGCTTGCCTATTGGCGGGTGCTCAGAAGTGGTTGTGAGAACATGAAGTTCCACGCTGCAAACATTGCAATTCATAATCAAACCCGCAATTTGTTTATCCACTGCTTATATGGTTGTATATTGGACGCTTTGTTGTAGGAGTCAAGGACAGGAGAAGAGTATTATTCAGGAAATACTCAAATCCATGGCTTAGTCTCGATATTAATAACAATTTTGTGGAAACACGCTACAATTAAGTGATTTATAAGAGCATTATAAGGTGATTTAAAAGCTCTAACACTTTTTAGGTGCCTTTCATTGGGTTAAGCTGTATGTATTTTTTGTTTACAGATCGATTGATTGTGGGGTTTAACGTCCCAAAACCACTATATGATTATGAGAGACGCCGTAGTGGAGGGCTCCGGAAATATCGACCACCTGGGGTTCTTTAACGTGCGCCCAAATCTGAGCACACGGGCCTACAACATTTCCGCCTCCATCGGAAATGCAGCCGCCGCAGCCGGGAATCGAACCCGCGACCTGCGGGTCAGCAGCCGAGTACCTTAGCCACTAGACCACCGCGGCGGGGCATTTGTTTACAGATCGAAATGTTCTTCCCAATTAACACACTTTCTAAGGAAGAAGCACAGTGAGGAGGTTCACAGCAGAATTATTGTAGGGATACAGGCAACTTATTATACAGTGGGGTTATAAGTACCGGACATGCAAGAAAATGCCCCTGCATGTGACACACGCTGTGGTTTTTTAAAAACTGAGTACAGCTTACAATAAACGGAGGAATGTATTGGCGAAAGCCTCTGACCTTGGAGTAGCAGTGAGTGGGGGGATAGAAAAGAAGCAAAGGTACATCTCTGAACCCTATACAGACAAAACACGTGTTGCTGATGTGCACAATTCGCAATGACTTTGCTTTCAGTCACTGGTTTTATAAGCACCGGAAGGTCTGCATTAGGAATATGAGTGTTAATGTCATGAATTGCAGTTGGTGAAGTTGCTCAGCCTGGTAGTACGACTGACCGTACTTTGGTTTAGAGCCCAGCAAATGCGACTGAGTGTGATAAAGTTGATACGCATACATAGTGTCAAAAAGTAGCCCAAAGTAACCATGGAAAAGAGGCTCACAGGACCAGCGCTGTGAACGGTTTGGTTTATTGTGAAAACACGCAAACATACGCAGAGAAGAAACACGCGGGGGAGGGTAAGTCATTAAAGCTGTTGTTTCTCGTAACTTATCTTTTTTGGCTGATGGTTATTATGCTTCTGAACCTTTTTGCCACCAGTAACTGCGATAATTCTGCCTGCTTTGTGTTTTCAAGTCCAAGTTTATTCAACGACGTTGTTAACGAAATTGGGTACAAAACTGGTCATGCACAACGCACCCGTAGCTTTCAACTCCCAAGGGGCTTCCATACATGATGTGAAGGCGTGAAAAAGAACAAAATATACATCATTTATCGATTATGAGACCTTTGATAAGTAGAAAACGACAAGAGCGAAATAACAAACGCAAGTACATGTATGTTTAGCACGGCAAAAAGGAGCTAATTAAAATCGGAATAAGAAAAAATTGCAAGTTACAATACAAAACATAGCAGCAATACATCATGCACCAATAGTTTTCACTAAAATAAAAAAAAATCAGTTGCTTGAATGAAAGCAGATGTTGCAAAAAACATATTTACTTACCTTTCGAATGAATGGTTTCCTAATGAAAATAAATTACATTGGGAAGGTAATTCCACAGCTTCATACCCGTGAATATGGTATTGAAATTACCTCTGTTTTTGTGAATTGCAGGCAGAAGCTGAAAGACAATTCATGACAACACCATCTGTTACACAACCACGAAAAAGTCCACACACCCAAGTGATCCTTGCCGAACGATTGTGCTCCCCGCGATCTCCGCCGACAGCGGAACTCTCGCTGATCGGCCCGCCGTCCGCGATCTCCTGTCGTGGTGAAGTTATCACAGAGTAGTGCCCCATCTTCAGACAACTTGGAACGTGTGTCAAACTTTTTCGTTCTTAATTTTTACTTCTAACTTCATCTCTTTTAATTCCTCTTTGTGCTATTCCTTCGTCTGCTACTGCTAAGGGGTAGCACGTAGCTGTACAAAGTGTCGGGTCTCAATTTTCACTTCTTTTCTCCTATTTTAAGCATCACTATCTCCCCTTCAACTGAAAGAGGTGATGAAGAAGATGACATCTAAACGGTGATGAAATCGGATTGCATTGGTTAAGAAATATTACGAGTGAAACGAGTGCTTCATTTTGCACACGCTGAAGTTGTATTAAAGGTGCGTTCGTTACGACTAATGTGCAATAGGTAAGACGGCTCAAAATT
Organism: Rhipicephalus microplus; assembly: GCF_013339725.1. Lineage (NCBI taxonomy): Eukaryota > Metazoa > Arthropoda > Arachnida > Ixodida > Ixodidae > Rhipicephalus > Rhipicephalus microplus. Next base: position 48,679 of record NW_023608402.1, on the reverse strand, counting down.
TGCGCATGATAAAGGGAACCAATCATGCTTAGCTTAAATATCAGCAAGTGTTGAACATGGCACGTATTTGAAAAGTTATTTTGCGAATGAGTGATTGTCGTGAAAATTGAATTTATTATGCCTGTTGCGAACGAACAACGAGACCAAGTTTCGTGCTATCAGATATGAGTATTTAGTTATCGTTCAGGCGTACGTATGTAGAGCTTGAAAGTGCTGTCGGGATAGAATGAAAAATAATTAGATCGATTTTTCCATGGAATACTTTTTAGCATGTACTTTCGCCACCTCGAACTTAGAGTATGTAGGTCTATGGAATATATTATTCCAGTTCAGGTGATCTACATAAGAGATACAGTCTGCAGTAAAAAGGTCTCGTCATCTTATTATGAGATACAGTCCGCAGTGGTCAAAACTTTAGGCAGATAGTTTAATAACTATCAAAAAGAGCTGCTGGCCAAGCGTTGTGTCTCATGTAACACCTTCATTTTCTTCTCCAGTAGATGAAACAGCACCGTCAATATGAACAAGTTCAGTACATCTACACACAAAGCTTGAAATTATTTGAAGTGGTGGTACAGTTATGCTGTACGATTCAAATTTATATATACCAATATTGTGGTTGGTTGTGTGAGACCCTTTCGTTGAACTCATAAGTGCAACACCAACCAGAAAACCTTTATGTATCGCCTTCTTGGTTTTATCGGTGAGGGTTAGTACAATATCCTAATTACATTGGTCAGATAATAATGACACTGGTGAGATATTAATGGAATCAACTTCATTAAGGAGGACACAGATAATGAAAGTGTAACACGCCTGATTATTTTGCTCATTAACTCAAGGTGGACTATAGCCCTATAGTGGCTGCGAAATTCCCGCTGACCTTGATTGTGAGCAGCCCTTATTTTGCCAACTATTGCAATAACACTATGCTTGATTTAACATCTTGTTAAGAATACCTCCAATTATAGAAAAAAAGCTCACTGGAAATCAACCTAATTTGACAGAGTCAATACAAGGTGCCATAGACATGGCCAAAGATTTAACATGAAAAACTTCCTTTCCCCTCACAGTAGAAAAAATAGGTCTGGCGAGGAAATGTTTGTAATGGGGGATCTGTCAGAGAATCACAAGTTCGCATTGCCGGTATGAGTCGAACAGTCTGTGCTTTACTTTTTTGATTTCCGTTAGAAGCTAAAGGCATTTGTTCTTTGGGATTTGGTTTCGGACCCTTAAGCTGAGCATCGTATTATGCAATTAGGATTTATCACATGATACGGAGCACAGCTGAGTGCGCTCATTTCCGCTGATTGTGTTTGCTCGCTTCATGCAACCAATGCTACTGGTGCGACAGGTGCCGGGAGCGAATCGTATTGTTGCACGTTCATTACTGCAATATACGGGGTGGTCGACCTTGTATCTTTCGTAAGAACTACAAATGTTTAGGGACGCGCAAGACGCGTTTCACTGAGTAGCGACGTCATCATGGTCTGTGAAAAAACAAAACCGCTTCTAATACGTTACTGACATGCTGCTTGCGTTTGTCGCACACCGATCGCCATTCGAAATCGGTATGCAAATCTAGCTTCGGTTCACAGCATTAGTAAAGAGTTCTCCTAAAACAACAGTGTTGCTTGTCGCATACGCTATGGTCGCTAACTATTCAAACTTGATGGGCAGGCTATGCAAAAGGAAGAAGTCATGGATAGCTATGAAAATAATGTGAAAGACTATTTTCTTTGTACACAGTGGCGTGATCGAAACCTCAGTATCAGTACTGGAGGAACAAAGAAGATTTATTGCCATGTACAGTTGTTCATCGGTGATTCAGTTATTTCCGACATTTTTATCAGTGATGTGGTTCTCTCTGGCGCTTCTTCTTTCACACAGCACAAAGACTGCAATTTATTCGTTATGCACTGCATCAATCACTGTTCTCTGTGCGCAATGTTAATTAGAGCTAGCCGACAGCATGGAAAAAGAAGGACACTGTACATATAACATGCTCAGACACAACCTTCCACTGATACTTTTCTTTCAGAGTATAGTTGCTTCACTTTGATTCAAGTACTACGCTTCTTTTATTTAGTCAATTTCCTCTCAATGAGGCTCCTTCACCTTAGAACTCAACGTTACCTTTGTGCGACTAATTTTGAGCTGTACCGGATGTTATTCTATCTAGGTAAGCCTTCTAACGAGCCGAAACACTAGCTTCATCCCACACCATCAGAGAATAATCAATAAGGTAATTGGATCCAAGATCCCGCACTGATGAGCTTAATTAAAGCGTCCCTGAACTTTTCTAGACTCGAAGACTCCGAGACAGCTGTTCGTTTCTTGCCTTTTGTTCCTTTTAAATTAATCGGTGTTCCTTTTTGAAGAGCATGTGGCCAACACACAACAATTCCTATAGTCGTATTCTAATGTTTGCTGTTCTTGCTGAAGACATGCACTGTATTTATATGAACTGCACCGTATTAGGCTACGAATTTTACCACTGCACGCGCACTGCAAACCTGATCCCGCATCGAAGAAGAGTAGACAGAAACAGATGACAAGACATGTCATGACAAAAAAGTCGTCAACACTGTTCGTATATAGTGAGGAATCGGTGGCTTATACCAAGCCTATGTGAATTACGTACATCACGCTGTTGGCAATACCAGCATGTGAATAAACAACCCTCTACACCATGAAATACGTTATCAATAATTGTTTAGATTGTGGCCGCTGTTTGTGAAAGACACTGACATAGAGTGGTCCTAAAGATACAGATGTGTTTCCTAACAAAATGTTCAAAGAGTATGAAACAGGTTAGACACGGGTATACAGAAGATACAGAAGAAGCATTAGCGCTTCGGTCACTAGTTCCTGTTCTTGCAGCCGACCGTGTTTGCTGAGTTCTATTCTTCCATAATGAGACACATTCACAGCTCTCACCTAAAAGGGCACTGAAAGTTGCGTCTGATTCGATGTCAGGAAAGCGAACAATACAAGGAGTAGAAAATAAATAGAAATAAATAGGTGTCTGACCAGTTATCGGATTCACAGCTTGTAGGCCGCTTGCTTCTCTTTCCTTCTCTTGTCTTTCCCGATTACTAGCATGAATGCAGTCAGAGAAGGACATATTTTGGGCTGTTTACTCGTATCATCTTCCGAATAGCTCTAATAAAGATTACGTATATTAACGCAATTGCAATGGGTGTTTCACCAATACACCCACCACAGCGGGCTAGTGGTTATGGGGCTCGAGTGCTGACCCACTGTTCAGGAGACGGGAGTACTTTAAAACCCAAGTGGTACGAATTAGTGGAGAGGTGCAGTATGGCGTTCCTCATAATCACATCGTGGTTTTGAAGCGCTACACTTCATGAGGTGTTTTTATTATATCTTGACGTAATAGTGTTTTTAACAGTTCGTTCTGAAGTAATTCCGGCATTAGTACCAGCGTGGGCCTCGTTGGTTCTGAGCGAAATATGATCAGCTTGTGCGTGACGAAAAAGTAGACAATGATGCCAAATAAAATAAATACTGAAAATTGCGGCATGTGGATCGAACCCAAGGTGTTTGCGTGGCAAGCAGATGTTCTGCTTCAGTGCCACACGTCTGCTTTTTTGCTTATTTATGGAGTGGTTTCGACAGTTTACAAAACAATCATTTCACATTGACATAGAAAGTACTATCAGAAGAATCAACAAGGTTATCAGTCCCATTTGAACTGGTGTTACAGACACACGTATGCTTCTAAATGCACTTAAAATAACGTCCTCTGCTTGGTAATGCCGTAAAAGTAACGTTCATGCTTAACAAACACATGCATCCAGTATACAGGTTGCACAATACAGTGTGTAATATCACAGTAATAATTCGTTGTACAACCTTTCATTGCCATCGGGCATAAGAACATGTTATTACTATGCATTCGAGGTTTGAAGCCGGCCACCCATCACCAGAGGCACAAGTGTTGCCGCGCGTATTTCCTTTAATCTATGTAGTAGGTACACAGCAAGTTCGAAAATTTCCACACGCATGATTGCTCATCCTTTAAAGCATGCAATTCAAAAAACAAATAAAGCCAGAATACAGCTATTGCGTTCAACTCAAAGTAGAAGCTTAACAGGTCCCTAATATTTATCAAAATCGCGCAAATATAATAAAAGAACCCTTAATCAAAGGGTTTATTATACCACCCTCTGGAATAACCATTAAATGCCGAGGTGTTGTGAAAATATCTGCTGATAACAAATATCTTTCGTGATATGAGCATCGATGCAAACTTCATTACGTTAAAAAGGTATGTGCTTCAAACCCTATGCGTTTTGCAACCAAACCCGAAGACGGATAGGTTAAAAACAACAAAATGAAGCTGCAAAGATTACAGGTTTGTACAACACAATCTATCGTTTCCGTCCAAATGAAATCGCAGATGTGATGTAAAAGCTTATGTTACACCATAAAACCCCTACAATGAACGCCACTAAAACATGCTTTTCATTGTGATGCAGCTCACCGTAAAGAGGCGGAAACGCCTTTTTTATTTTCATTTCAATCACAGGCTGTTTCCCCCATTGCTTCGTTATGTGTTTGAAGAGTAGTTCAGTTCGTAAAATAAAACGTACACTCATATCACAAATTTATTCCGCATCTTCATCCGCTTGACTACGCCCACTGCATGGCAAAGGCATCCCCCATTATCCGCCAATAAACCAGGTCATGTGATTTCTGCTCAATCAATCAATCAATCAATCAATCAGTTTAGTATCATGTCATGAAAGGATGTTATAGGGAGTAAGATATACGGACGAGGGTCCCAAAGTACACTACTGCAACGGGACCCACGTTATACCTACGAACTGTTTATACTGACCAGACAACTTAACTTTCTGTGTTCCCTTCAAGCGCTTGCCTTCTCTGGAAATCCATTCAGTCACCCTTAATGAGCAGCGGTAATCCTGCCGACGTGCTACGTGCCGACCCATGTCCATTTCTTCTTCTCGATTTCAACTATGATATTCTTAAACCCAGTTTGTTCCCTGACCCACTCTGCCTCCTTCTTGTCTCTTAAGGTTACACCTACCATTTTCCTTTTTATCGCTCACTGCGTCGTCCTCAATTCGAGCTGAACCCTCTTTGTAAGCCTACACGTGCCTGCTCTGTAAATAAGTACCAGCAAGATGCCATTGTCACATATCTCTCTCATGAGGGTTAGTCGTCGATTACCATTCATAATTTGAGAATGCTTGCCGAAAGTGACCCACTCTAATCTTATTCTTCTACTTACTTCAACTTCGTGGTTCGGCTCCGCGGTTACTACCTGTCCTAAGTAGACATATTTTTTTTAAATTTCCAGCGTTTCCCTACCTATCGCAAAGTGTTGTTTTCCGCCCAAACTATTACATATTACTTTAGTTGTTTGCATATTAATTTTCAGTCCTACTCTTCCAATTCTATGTCCAGTTTATTAAAAAGAGCTAGAAGCCGTTTTCTGAGTTACTTATCAAGGCAATGTAAGCAGCAAACCACGTTTAACTAAGATACTTTTCATTATCTCTTATCTCCAACTATTCCCAATCTAGGGTCCAGAAAACCTTCTGTAAACAGGCGCTGAATAGCATAAGAGAGATGGTGTTTCCCTACCTTACATCTTTATCTATTGGGATTATGTCACTTTCTTTATTTATGGTGGCTTTGGATATGCTGTAGGTTTCTTGCTATATGCTTATGCAGGGATAGTCGGCGCCCTGGTTCCGTGGTGCTTGCATCACAGCTGATGCCTCGAGTGAGTCAGACACCTTCTCGTAATCTATGCAGGATATGTATAACGGTCAGTGGTATTCCGTGCATTTCTCTATCCCCTGATTGGCGGAATGAATATGGTACGCTGTGGACTTGCTTGCACGAAATTTTCCTTGGTGCTTTGGTTGATTAAACTCTATTGTTGCCCTAACTATATTAGCTATTATTTTTAAATAGTTTGTAGAAAATGGACAGTAGCCCCATCAGCGTGTAATTTTTCAAGTCTTTGACATCTCCTTTCATATAGATTAACATGATGTTGGTGTTCCTCTAAGATTCTGGTACCCTTCTCGTCAAGAGACACTTCGTATATAAGGTGGCCAGCTTCTTTAACCCAATTTCACTGCCACTATTCCGGAGGTCCGTTGTTATTTTATCCTCACAGAGGCTTTGTATCATTGGATTCCTTTTAGGGCTTTCCTTACTCCCCCTACCGTTTCTGGTAGGATGCCGAATTTCTCTAGGGCATCATCGCTTTTTACGATATCTTGATTGTTCTTTCGGCTTCCGTACAGCTCTCTCTAGACCTCCTCGGCTACTTAAACTGACGTGTCTATAATGGTTATGACACTGTCACTCTCGTCTTTTAATGTGTATATCCAAATTTTCGCCTATGCACAACTTAACCTTCGCAGCTTGTAGGCTTCTGCTGCTTTTTTACAGCCTGCTCGATTCCCTTCACAATATTTTGTCTGATGTCGGCTGCTTTACTCCCATTTATTAACTTCAGAGCTCCACTAGCTCAACTTAGTCAGTTTCACCTGAGGCTTCTATGGTTTGTTGTCTCTTGATGAGATTTTGTCTCCTCCGATAGTTTGCCAATGACCTGTCTAGTGAATGCACACCCGAATTTCATTGCGCACTAGTTGATGATACTGGTAAGGTGATCGTTCATTGTGGGAACGCTATTTTCATTACCCCGTTTAGAGCCGCGAATCTATTCTGGCTAAGTTACTGTGACCGAATGTTCGTGCGGCAGTTTCACACGTTCAAATGTAGTGTATAATCCTGATGGTTTCAGTGGCAGTAACGTTAGCGTTTCAATATCACAGCATGTCTGGAATTGATACACAAAAAAGGAGTCCCTTGATTGTGCCGAAATAGTTTTTTGGACCTTGGCCAAGCGTTTATGAATCTCTTCAAAGCATACATACCAAAATCGTCACAATCAGGAGGACAAAGGAGATGAAATGCTTGGCATGCTTATAAGATTGTTCTATTGTTTTTTTAATTATTTTATGTAGAATTTGCTCACTTCAGTGCAGAAAAAAGGGTCTCTGCTGCAGTGGAATAGAAATTCAAATTTATCTACCTTTACGTAAACACCTGCCGTTTTGGGCAGCTTGTCTTTCTTGCAGCTGGAATGCTTTCGAAACCCTATTCAGAGAGCCGGCTTTCTGGCATGCATCCGACATCCCCACGGTGGACATTCTTCAATGCTCATGCAGACGTCTCCTGCACGCCTTCTTTCACTCGAACGGGCATAACGTGAGTATGTGAATTAGGGCATTGGTATTGTACTTACACGTGTTTCCTTCTCGAGTATTGGAAGCCATGGATAATAAGTTTATACATTCTCAGTGTGAATGTTTCATACGTTCTAGGAGGCATTGCGGTACCCCTTTAATGCAAACGACGTGAAGGCAGGCTATCAGTCACACAGAGGCTGAATTTGTTCCACAAAAGAAGTCTGGCATTTTGCTTGAAAAGCTTCTTTAACCTCCGCTGACGAGTTGAATGGCAAACAAATGCGTGTTTGCAAAAGCATGTTTTGGGAAACTAAACGAGATGGAGATATATAGGGTGCTTTTTCAAAGCGCATCACCAATGTCATTTTTTGACGGCTGCACTCGTCTGGCGAGCAAATTTATTCTGAAGTTATGCTAAAGGTAATCTACAAAAAAAAGATAAGAGCCTTTTAACTACGTGAATAACGCGTTGATTTGCTTTCTTTTCGTTGGATCGCGCAGCCCTTCCAACACAGTTATTTTTCCTCCATGCCATGAACTGGATCTAATACGCGTGTTGAACAGTACCCACTGTGCTCCGGCCAAAAATTATGGTCGTGACTGAAACAAAGAACTTGAACAAAAAAGTGCCCCAACAAATACGGACTAGTGACGTCAAGAGAAAGTCACACTGGCATTCCAGATGCGGCGGACTGCCTACGATGCGCAGATCCACGAAAGCAGCATTAGTTGGCGAAGGACGCATATTATTACGCATTTTGTTAGAAACTGTTTCAACTGGCGCAATATTATATACTTCCATTTTTATGTATTCATCGGCACCGGCAATGTTGCTAGGTGTTTAGTCACCTCCTCTGAAGTGTGTAGCTCACAAATGCTTCACTTACAAAAGTGGAAATTTTCCAGCAAGTGAACTCTATCACGAATAATCCGCATGAAAATGTCACATAACCACCTTTATATTTCAAGTGTAGTTTAGAAAAGAGGGAAGTGTTATGGTATATAGCAGCTCGCTATCACACACTAGTAAGTTCTTGTTGAATATTCTCGTTGTTCTTATGTCAAACCATATATTACCACAAATTATAATAGAACAATCGTAATCTGGGAATAGGCTCTCACACATATTGGTGCTAAAGACACAAACTGCAATTTGCAGAACATTCAAGTAAATCAGGAAGTTCAATGTCTCTATAATTTGATGCATCTCGCTCTTGACAGTTCAATGTATAGTATCGGGCTAGAAAGTTAGAAATACGCTACATTCTCGATGATTGGAAACTCTTGAATAGTTAACGTACATTCATTTACCTTTAAAGGAAGCGCATAAAGCTATGCTGAAGTTCTCTGGTGAAGGCAGAGCTCAACGTGACTGGTCGTTCGACAAACCATACTCAAAGAAGAACGAGAAAATGATGTTGTTTTATTCCTTGGACTCTATACAACCAAAAAAGGAAGTGAACATACCTTATCAGCCACCAATATCAATCACTTAAGGCGAAACTAAAGCACGATTGCAATCAGCATCCGCAGACTAGCCTTACAACGTCTTTTTTTTATTTTGAATAAATTGCTGCAAGCTGCATGAAAGAACACATTACCAATTTTCTCTTTTGAGTTATAAGTGTACCGTGGAATAATTCTGTGTTTATATGACACGTTTCCAAGCAACATTTCGTAATTCGTGCCTCAAGGGATGAAAGTCAGTTCAATGTCAACATTTGCCTTGTATTTCTTTTTTCCCATTTGCCTCAAGTTTGCTGCGGCCATTTAAAGTAGGAAATACGACACGTGAAAAGTTTTGCAGAAGTGGCAGTACAGATCCTCACAATGAAAACCAACATGAGGCAAACGCTTCACACACAATATAAAATATTGTATTAACAGAAGTTTACTAGAAAACATGAAAATATTAAAGCCAGTGTCTGTTTGTGTTACGTTCGATAACTGAAATATAGAGCGAAATTTCAATATAACGAACTTGAAGCATATTAATGATGTTTGTTCAAAGTTTGTTCAAACATCAGTCAGTGTAAATAAACTGAACTTGTTGCTACACTGAAGGAAAGCAGGGGCATGAAAGAAAGGAAAGGCAAGGATTTTAATCAGCCTAAGACGAGTGGTATGCTACCCTTCGCAGGAGATAGTGTAGGGATGTTTAAGATATATATACAGAAAAAGAGAAAGACAGAAGTGAGCCCGCAAACATGGTTGGTGAATTGATACTTCGCATGGCCTACCAGCTGGTTTTCCGAAATTTTTGCAATGTTGCAAGTGTGCCGCTGAATAGGCCGTAAACCCTGTGCCCTAAAGATGTAGAAAATATTTATATCAACAAGTGCCACAAGGCAGCATGCTAAGACCGACGCTCTTTATTGCAGTTACGGCGCAGCTTCCGTAAATTCTTCCACCTGACATTAGATGTTCAGTATATGCTGACGATGTGGACGTCTGGTTCACTGTATTTGCATGTCCAACAAACGTTTTAAGCAGAATTGGACTATGTAGACCATTTTCTTACAAGAAAAGGTATGGGTCTGAGCCTGGCTAACACAGCCAACCATACTGCCCACTACGTTTGAAAAACACCAAGTTTCTATATTCTTATATTAAACCAGCCTATTCCAATGGTAAAAACTCATAGATCCTTAGGTGTGATTTTAGCGCGGAGACTAGCATGATCTTGTCATGTTCAGTCCCTTACACAAAAAGTGGATCAAGTCACTTGAATCCCACGTTATCTCTACGGGGCTAGATATGGTGGTACAGCGAGTCTCTGTTGGCGCTACATGCATCGCAGGTGGCGAGGCTGCTTCCTGCCTGTCCTGCATGGACTTCCAGCCTGCACTGAAAGAAAAATTCACTTGTTATAGCTCGCGGCTATGTCTGAGGTTACCACATTCAAACTTCCAGTAATTTAGTGTATGCAGAAGCTCGAAAACCATCTTTGCCAACACTCCGAGCAAAAGAAACATCTGAACCTTATTTAAAATTTTCACGCAACATGACGAAAATCCTTTATCACGTGAATTAAACGCAGGACGGCAACACGGCTGTAGAATTGTGTGTAATCATTGCAAGCAGTAGTACCAGATTATCAACTTTGGAAAACAATAATACTATATTGGACGCCGTAGTTTATGAACGCGCGCCATCTCTGAAATAGATGGGGCTTGTAAGAAGTCAGAAATGACACCTCTAGTGGCTGTACAGACTGTGCTTCATCAATTTCATACAAGGCACAATGAAAATACTAAGACATACACCGATGGGTCTTTCACTGAAGCAGAGTCAGCCTGTGTGTGGTGTTCCTATTCGAACATCAAGAAAAATAAATGTATAACTTATTGCACAAATCTTCAACAACGACACCATAATTGGGGGCTACTTGTGAAGCAGTAAAGTTGATGTGCGAAAATTTTGAGTCACGACAGTTGTATATGCACGGATAGAAATTGCGCCATTCAGATAATCAAACATGCGAGATCAACTTACAAAAATGACGAAATAAAACAATGTATTGCAGAAAGTGTAGAATGTACGTAAGCGCAGGGTCACAAAATTGTATCTCAATGAATACCCAGCCACATTTTAGTAAAGGCTAAAGAAGAGGCAGACCACCTCGCTAAGAAAGCTTTGAAAGAAGAACGGGATTGGGCAATATCTTTGTGTCTGGGGCAGATATTCGAAATTTTATAACGTAAGGAGCTAAGTAGTGTTCAACATAAAAAAAGGTTCAATAGCCCTGAGTCAAAGCAATTATTGTTTTATGAAATTGATTCGTACAGCAAACTTTCAATGGGGACGGATCTAACACGACACCTAAACACCTTATTCCATAGACTTCGAATGAAAGTAGCGTATACAAACAGCTTCCTGCACAATGCAGACCGATATAGTACACCGGAATACCAATGCGGTGACGAAAATAGAAGTTTTCATCATATTCTCTTGGAGAGCGCAAAGAACGCAACTGAAAGTGCAAAATTAAGGAAGAAACTAGCAAGTTTGGTAAGATGGCCCCTCAAACTAAAGAAATTACTTGGACAATGTCGTAAAATGCATATTCAGAAAAGGGCAAACATATTCCTAAAGACTTCTTAGTATATCGATATGGGAGGTTTAACGTCCTAAAACCACCACTATTATAAGAAACGCCGTAGTGGAGGGCTCCGGAAATTTAGACCACCTGGGATTTTTTAACGTGCGCCCAAATCTGAGCACATGGGCCTACAGCATTTCCGCCTGCATCGGAAACGCAGCCGCCGCCGCCGGGATTCGATCCCGTGACCTGCGGGTCAGCAGCCGAGTACCTTAGCCACTAGACCACCGGCGGCGCGACTTCTTAGTAGAGACCAGACTAGATAATTGCTTGTGATATACAGCTAGGGGTTGTGATATGAGGAAGGGTGTGTTAGTATATATACTGCGAGTACAAAAAAAAAGGCGTGCGTGTGAAGGTTTTATTGTACTTACATTGACATGATATTTCAACATGTTTGAGCGGGCTATCATGCTTTTTATCATCTATATTTTGGTTACCATTAGTTTTTTTTCACTGCAGAACTCATCAATATAAGGGAGAAAAAAATATCATAAGGTAGGAAGGTTAACTAAACTAAGTCCAGTTTGCTACCCTACAAGGGGGAGAGGGGATTTAGGATATGAAGAAGCCAATGTAATATGGACCTGAACCTCTCCACAACAAATCAGTTAGTACAGGACAAATGCGAACAGTTATAAGAACACGCAACAGCATAATAGGGTGCTGTTCACAATAGTAAAAATTATGTAGCCAACTTTTATTATTGCTATATCAAAACAAAGGCAAGTTGGTTCAGACGCGATGTTGCAATTTCGGTTGCGTTTGTTAGCTCTGCATTCTAAGCGGATCACGTCAGTTCACTTGCGCAAGACGCAGTACTTTACGAATGGGGTCATTGTCTTGAAGCAGTGAAGAATATGCCACAGAATATTAGAAGGAATAGAACGAAATGTCGACCCTCGGTCATAAATCCTGTATTTCATAAGCTGATATTAAGAAAACGAGAAAAAAAGAAAACTAGAAATATATTCACTCGAGTGCTCTGCCATTTCCAGAAGTTCAAGACAGGTGGCATGAACTTCTGTAAAAAAAGCACAAGTCCAGGGTATAAACGAGTTATTGAGAAGCATACTTGTCCACTGTTTTTTATCTGTTTTCTAGTACCGTCAACACCAAAACTGAAATAACTGCTTTTAGAGGGCCATTTTTAAGCATTCTTGAGGGAACTCCTACAGCTATATTTGCATAGTACCAACTACGCCATAAAATATCATAATTTTATCTAGTAAGGAAGAACCGACTACGCCATTATGCGTTCTTTGGAGAACCGTGGTACCCGCTACATGCCTTTAAAACATTATTCGCAATTCGTTGACGCTGTGATGTTTGATGATGAAGACTTATAGCTAAACACATTTAATTGATTGGAAACATTCTATGACCCACTCGTTAAGGAATGAGCATTGTGTGATCTGTTGTTGATGTTATGGTCTTCTAAATTGCAGTCAAACGCGTTAACTTCATTGCTCCCCTTACAAACATGAAGCTTGCATGGGTTATATAAAGAAGTGTATACCTAAAGGCTCGTTTTTCCACATATATATATATATATATATATATATATATATATATATATATATATATATATATATATATATATATATATATATATATATATATATATATTGTGAAAACGCAAAAAAATAATCCACAAACAAACTCCGGAGCACAGAATCGCACTTGGGACCACTGAGACGTGAGTGAGAGCGATGACCACTAAGTGAGCAGATCCTTCAACGTTCAAATGGCAAGTTATTTATATCTACCACTTACCACTGGTCACGCGCATCTCAAGAGGGGGGGGGGGACTATGGTGTCTTCAGCGTTACCAGTGAGATGGCGCATAGAGCGAGCGTAGCTGGAAGCCCCACATCGTCATGACGTGCCTCGCGCGCTCTCATCTCTCACGTTCCCTTTGCTCCACGGAGAGAAGGGGGTCGACGCTCATTAGCGCGCCTTTATCTTGCGGTGGGGAGAGTCGTATGTCTTGCCTTGCCTTCCCCTTTCACAGGAACGTATATGCTGTAATTACCGAGCTCACAAAGGTCACTGCAACCGTTGCACAGTCTTCGTTTGCCAAAAGAGCACGCCTTTCAAACACAGCGAAGTAACAACTGAGACGCTCATTCGTGTTCATCTGCACCTGAGAGTACGTTTCATGCCTCATTTATGCATGAGAAACACGGAGCCCGTTTCAATCTGCTGGCAAGCCTGCGTGTGACCATCCAATTTTTTGCTATCGCATACATTGCTTCGCCTTAGTGGAAAAGCTGTCACTTTTTGGAGCCATCACAAGTACCACATATTTACTAAAACGTGCCTGTTCCCACAGTGCTAATTGATTTTGATATATCTATAAAGAATGCTGCGCTTTGCTCATTACTTATATAAAAGGTTTGTTGGAAAATAACTTCAAAAGCGTGCACATAAGTTCAGCAGTAGCCAGTTCCGTAACTGACGTGAAGGCCACAGTGGTAGTCTAGTCAGCAGATCTCAGGGGGTTCTTACCTCTTCGCTTACCTTACTTCTCACCAATATACTAGGCAGAATTTATGAGCATTATTCCTTCGTTGTGTAAACTCCCAGCGCAGACTTCTTCAGTAGTGGTGTTAATTTCTTGTCCGTGTGCACTGCTCTATCTATGTGCACTTGCACGCTGAGAACTGTTTGTACCTGCAAACAAGTATTCTAGCGTGCACAATGAAAACAACTCGCCGCGGTACGTGCAGTTCATGACGAGAAACAAAAAAGAACAAAAAGTTAAGAAAATAAACACATATACCCTAATAAATGCAAGTACCAGAGATATTACAAACACTGATTAAGGGAAAGCATGGTCACATAGTTCTTTCTAAGAAGCCTATATCACAATGGCCACCGCAGGAGGAAGGCTTCTTCCCCCTAAATGACAAGCTCGTCGTTCAGATGTGTTATTATCAAGGTTCTTGAGCGATGTACCAGAGAAAACATGGCTCTCTGCGGGTGTCCGCGCAGGTGCACCCATCCCCTCCACTTCCACAATACAAAAGCACCAATACACATTATCAACTCAACAAAAATGTCTCTGTGACATGAATACGTAGCTGTAGCATTCGAGTATCTGACTGCCTAAGGGGTCGAACGCAATGCACAGCAAGCTTAAGGCATCTTGAGAAGTCTCCGTGATTGATCACGTTGGATTGCGAAATTGTTCTATTCATACCAATGGCTTTAATTGTAGCTTTCATAATGAGATAGGGTACAGAAAATAAGTTACTTCTCCATTTGATCCTTTAAATAATTGACGAAAAGAAAAATAAGTTGCCTGCAGTGGTCTCCTCTAGATGCCCGCTATGATTTTTCTGTGAAGCAAGGGGTAGGTTACACACAAAAAATACATTCACTTATGGAAAATCAAGAAAAGAAGAAATGACTGAATGAATGAACAAATGAATGAATGAATGAATGAATGAATGAATGAATGAATGAATGAATGAATGAATGAATGAACATAATGAAGGGTTTGATGGAACACCTTAGGCGAAATGTGCACAATTCTTCTCATGTTCCAGCCCCATTCCGTCAAAAGACTCTTTCGTTGTTTACAAACAGAGGTGATGGATGGCTTCCGTTTTTGTGCACAAGCTTATCCCAAGAGCAGTGGTGGAGAACGAATGCTATAGTGAGTGGCCCGCTCATTTTGAACACTTTTCTGGCCTTCTTCTGGCCAACTAACTGAAATAGAGTTTTTGTAAGCTACACACAAAACTATACGGGTCAGTCATTGACTTCAAGTGCCTTTATTTTACCAGAAAGCGGAAAAAGAATTTTTACTCGCTTTGGCACAACAAAAAACAAGTTTTCTGCTTCATCGTTAGAGAGTGATACTTAGTGATAATAGAAGTAATCAGAAGTTTCTTTGGAAGCAGCACGTGCTGCTGCTACTCTTGTGTTGACACTGACCCAAAAGGCGAATATGAGTTGCATCATCTCCCTAGACAAGGTCTCGTACCACGCGGAAATCCAGGCAGGTCAGCCCGCAAACACATTGACAAAATAAACACATCTCATCACCACAGAACTGTTGCCGTCTCTGGCGAATTGAGCATCATCCTGAAGCAACTGCGGTAACATTGTAACAGCGAGACACGCAGTGGCGGCCGACGTAATCATGGAGACAGTTTGCATGTTCGGAATGGCAGAAACCGAAGCAGAGCTGTGGCTGCAGCGTTTATCACGGGCGCAGTTATGAGCACGTCTTCTTTCACGACATAGTTGATTGTAGTGTTAAGTGTTTTGGCCACTCGCCACGCAAAGGGGGTTTCTCCTCCATAGCTGAGTCACCTTCCCGTCGCCTTCCCGTCCTGAGTATCCAAAAGGCTAGGCATGGCACTCAGCATCCTTACTCACCACTGCAACTGGCGCTAAATGTGAGTAAGCTGTCGAGAACCGAGGTCACCAGCTTGACCATCAGTAGAGCTTTAACGTACCGTTCTTCCTAGAACATGTCCGTCACATTTCCGCTGAGGGTTACACCGTAGTGAAGACTGTGTTGACCGGAAGAGAATTGTGTTGACATTACCCAGGTATATTATGCGTTCATACAGGGGCATGTTTTCGCCAGCCACAACAAGGCCATCAGGTGCAGTTGGCCACCCTGATGCAACCACTGGTGCCTGCACCCCGCCTACAGCTACTGTGCACCGGAGCGCTTTGTAGTGGAACTAAATAGCATACTTTAAATGCGAAACACTCCTTAGCGCACATCAGTGCTTTTCACCGTATCTATCTATCTATCTATCTATCTATCTATCTATCTATCTATCTATCTATCTATCTATCTATCTATCTATCTATCTAGCCATCTCGCCATCTACTACTTTTAGCTCACCTGGCCTGTGGGATAGGTATGGCGTAACGACTGTATGACGAGCATAAATGACTACTCATATCAAGAAAATTTTTCCATGTATGTCATTAATGTAAAGATTTACATGTCATGGTCATGCTGCTCTTGTGGTGGTTCCATTCAGATATTGCAAAACTGGTATGATAAGGCATGACTGCATGGTGAGCAAAAGTGAGAGGCCCTAACTTGGAAATCATAGCATTCTTATCATATGATTGGTATATGACTATATATATGAGGTATATGACTGTTGCAAACAATTACGACATGCGTGTCATGTAAGAACGTGACTACATTCTACGCCCATAGTGCACTCGCAGCTGTTTCACTAGGTTCACATATCTCAAATTTGGCATTACGTGACGCGAATATACGACAAAGGTACACCACACATCTAAACATGATAATCATGACATGCATGTCGTGTGAAAAGATGACCACATGCAACTCTCTTAGCGTGCTCGCGGCCCCGCCGCGGTGGTCTAGTGGCTAAGGTACTCGGCTGCTGACCACAGGTCGCGGGTTCAAATCCCGGCTGCGGCGGCTGCATTTCCGATGGAGGCGGAAATGTTGTAGGCCCGTGTGCTCAGATTTGGGTGCACGTTAAAGAACCCCAGGTGGTCAAAATTTCCGGAGCCCTCCACTACGGCGTCTCTCATAATCATATGGTGATTTTGGGACGTTAAACCCCACATATCAATCAATCAATTAGCGTGCTCGCAGCCATTTTGCGAGCTTCACATAGATCAAATTTGCTATTACTTGAGGTGAATGAATGACGAGCACAAATACCAGGAGCAAACATGATAATCTTGGCATGGAAGCCATGTACAGCATAAATTATATGCCATGCTCTCGGTGCGCTTGAATCCGGTTCACTAGCTTGATATAGACCTTAGTAGGCATCAAGTGGCGTCACTGCATTGCAAGCATGATAACACGTCCTTACATGCGAATCACGACATGCATGTCATGTACGGCATAATTTACATGTCACGGTCATGGTGCGCTTGTGAGCGGTTCGCTAGCTTGATAGACAACATATAAGCCTACCGAAGTTGGTGCTCGAATCGCTAACGTTAGTGGGGCCGTCGTTACGCGACTACAAACGACATACTTGAATCTTATCTAGATACGTGAGAGCTCATAACATTTGTATTTGTGTTTACCGTGTGCGACGTTCGTCTGCCTCGTAACGTTGTACTGATTTGAAGGTGACATATCAACCTTCCTCCGTCGTGATTCGCATATCATCGATTCACACTGTTTGTGGGATCTGCCATTCTTCTTTATTTCAATAGTACATAGGAAGCGGGTCAAAACATTTTCATCACGAACAGTAAATGCAAGCTTTTGGCAATCCATTAACCGGTTTTAGGGGCGGAGCTCCTTTTTGTCTAACCTTGTCACAAGTCACGCGTAACCGAAGAACAAGCGACCAGAAAGAAAAAAAGGCAAAAAAATGAACGACCGTTTCTCGTCTCATTTCCTAGATGGCGTTACTCTGCCGCCACTGTACGAAGTGTGGCTACTCTCTGTTTGGCTGCTCCGTGCGCTTTACCAGCGTGCGCGGAGAACGAGTGCCTTTCTGTCTTCTGGCTAGTCGCTGTACGTGACGTATCGTCGGTGGCGCATGAACGAAGCAGAGTGGCGGGCACGTTGAAGACACTTGCGCTCGGCTTCCTTGACTCGTGTTTCGTTGGTGTTACCCGCGGGTCATCTGCCTTCTTGAACGCGATCGCACGCATAATCGCATGCGCGAATGGACGGACCGACAGACGGATGGACGGTGGAACGCTTCGCCCCACACACCATCATCCACATCGTGGATCTACTGTGATTTTTTACATTCAATCATTTGAACGGAACAAAGCAGTGTTTTGAGAAAAATCAATTGTATTCTTTCCAAGCCTTATTTCGTATTTTGAGCATCAGAGATGCTGCATAGCCCGCTGAAGCTCATACAAAAAACTGCCTCTAGGAAACATGATGTTGGGAAATACAAATGCAACTGCTTCGGGGTCCACCGAGAAAAAAGTGGTTCTTAAATAACTCTATATCATTTAAATACGTGTTGAATTTAATGCACTGCAAATAGAGACAGCACCGATAGTGCGCGATGCTTGCCTCGGCCTGATTTACTGTTATATTTGTGTGGTTACTTCAGAGTGTGAGTAACTTATGAAATTGATTGAAATGTTTAAAATAGTGTGGTTCTGCACATGGTGGTGGAAAGGTTTAACATGAAACTGTCCTGTACCGGGGTGCACCACGACTCCAGTGACGCATTTTCGTCATTTATATGACATTGTAAAATATACACTAGTAAAAGGCAAACACCACCGCTACAAGAAATAGTACTGTAAATCAGACTTGATATTAAAACCTCTCGCTCTAGGGCACACGCTGCGAACGGACTAGGCCACTGAGTAGACGGTCTTAACTGAACTAACGGCGAATTATCCGTTTAAACCATTTACCTCTGGCCATGCACTGAGCTTAGTGGCTTCAGATTGCTTTACAGGGAAAACTGTTATGAGATCAGAACACGGGTCACGCGTGATACCGTAGTTGTCCGCCGCCACTGCCGCTGTCCATTCCCAATATCGAACAGAAAAAACTGACTAAATAAAAAAACATCAATGACAAGATGGGATTCCAACCAAGGTCTCTTGCGTGGCTGCCCAGTATTCTACCACTGCGCCACGCCAGTACTATAAACTCGGTAAACTAAAATTGGCCGATCCCAGGTACAGTGGAAATCAATGACATGCGAAGCACGACTGAGGAAGGTTGATGTGTTACTTTAATATCGGCACAACGTTACGAGGCGGAGGTAAATTAAGCCGTACATGACTTTCATGTCATAATTATCATATTTGAACGTGTCATTTGCCTTCGTCATCTGTCCACGTCACCTGATACTAAATTTAGTATATATGAAGCTAGTGAAACGGCCGCGAGCGTGCTATTAGCGTAGCATGTAGTGAAGTTTTACATGGCACATATGCCATGATTACATGTTTGGACGTGTCATTTACCTTCGTCATCTATTCACGTCACGTAATACCAATTTTTGTATATGTTGAGTGAGCGAAACGGCCGCGAGCGCGCTATGAACGTAGCAAGTAGTCATGCTTTACATGACACGCGTATCATGATTTTCATGTTTCGACGTGTCATTTACCTTCGTCGTCTCTTCACGTCACGTGACATCAAATTTGGTATATGTAAAGCTAGCAAAGCGGCGGTGAGCGCATCATGAAGGGTCCATTTACTGCGACGTAACCTTGACGCACGCTCACGCTGGGCGCAGCCACGAAATGCGAGCAAAACGCGAGCAATCTTTAGTGTGACGAAAGGGGCGACCGGCGTGACAAAGAAGGTTTGAAAAAGTGGCTCGAGTGAAAGTTATTGCCCACAAGTGAAGCCGTGCCAGCCATAAGATGGCGGCTATGGCAGCCTGATAGCTGGGCATGATGAGTTGTTGGCGTTAGACTATTGAGAAAAGGAAGTTTATTGTACACTTAACTTGCACATACACAAACGAAACATCGAAAACACGTAAAGAAATTGTATACATCTTAAAAAATGAGCACGAAAATCTAATTGGTCACTGGATATCCAAATGTTCCAAGTCAAAGAAAAATATAATGAATTAAGTTGATCACAATTTACAGAAGAACACATATACATGCGTACTAGAGTGGGCGCATGGCTAGTATGGAACAACTGGAAAGTTCAGCTGTATCTCCCTTATTCTGAAGAAACGTGTGTGCCATCTTCGAAGGAAAGCCTCTTTATTTTGCTTTTCCAGCTGCTGATTGAGGTAATTCCACACAATGAGCCGTATTTTCTGTAGTGTGGGGTAGGCGCCTCCATCATGATTGATCCGTACTTCCACTAAACAGCGCCGCCACCGCAGTACGCACAAGGCCACTGTAAAAACTAGTCTTGCAAACAGCCCACGTTCTGCTTCTATGCGCACTGTGCGAAAGCCAAAGAGGCGGTGTACCATGTGCCAGACGCCTTTCGCAACCGAGAACTGAAACAGAGCATGTTGGGTCGTCTCTCTTTTGCCAGATTTTGGACAGCGGTCATTTGGAACGACTCTCCTATGTGCTAACCGGTCAAGCGTAGGCAATGCTCTCCATTTCTCAACCAGTCTAACTCACGCACCTGGTTAGGTACGCGATCGCAACGACATCATTTCCTATTTCACGGGCAGGATGCTTTTGCTTCCTCTTTGCTTAGTGTCATACTTGTCACCATTTAGCTCATTTCCTGTGATGAAACATCTTCCAGACTGCATGGACCTTTTGATTCCACTGTTTGTTTTCAGCCACTGGCAGCTCTGTAAAACTTAAGCGGTATTTATGCTCGTGGTTCAATGTACGAATTTGCCGTGAAAGTTCCTTTTAGTGTACTGCTCCAGTACATCAAGAGCCTGTACCCGAGATAGTTTTTGTCATCGAAGAGCTGTGTTGTTTTTGCAGCCAGCACTCTCGTGAATGTTGGTTCGTCTGGGAGACCCAGGCCTTAACGGATTGTGGTAAGCTGTAAAAATTTCTTTTGTACTTTTGGTGGTTTTCCTCTCTACAATGTTCGCGTAATAGAGACGAGGCGTGCTGTTACACGGCGAGGTAGAAGGGCAATGCTTGATATATAAAACGCAAAAGCGCATGCCTGTGTCTTGATGACTGTTGCTTTTGCCGTTAGTTACATGTTAAAATGAGTGGCCGCTGATATGACATCAGTGGATCGTCTAAGTACGTCATCCCAGGTTCTTTTAGAGACATTTCCTTCTTTGACGTAAATGCCTAACACCTTAATGGCTTGAACGTATTCGACTTCTCCAGGCAGTAGTTCTCTGAAGCCTACAAAACGCAACACCTTACAATTGGTAGTATTTATTAAAAGACCACCAGACAGATAGGAATACTAATAAAAAATTTCAAGGAATGTACTATAGCTAGACAAGTTATGAAAAAAATTCCGAAATATCTTCGGCGTATGCGACACTTTTGAAGGTTTCCTTGCCTGACATCGCGGAACCCACTATACCCTCACAGTGTCACGAGGCCGTTTAACGGGCATGCACTCGTGTAGGTTCGTGTAAAAGCAAAAACCACCGACGACATAACCATCATCGGGAAATGAGCTGACGAGACCATTTGCTCCCACCCAAATCTCCAACAGTCAATATATTTAGAAACCCCTAAATAACAAATAGCAGACAAAGAACAAAGCATACATAACTAGAAAGAAGTTGGCAAAAAGACCAAACGGCTAAAGACGTGAACAGTGCATTACATAAATGTTCAGTTCAAAATAAACTTTGTCACGACATAGCTGGAAGAGGTGCTTGCAGCGAAAGCTGTGCTACCAATGCATGGACGCACTCACGTAAACGACGACAGCGGGGATGCGGGGCTTGCAACTGATGCGACCGAGTAATGGTGAAGACGCACTTGTGCAGTAGGTAAAGAATGGTGATTAGCTTGAGACGCTCACGTGGTTGACTGGCACGGCAGGATGCGTCGGGCTGGTCGAAGTCAGTGACCTTTCGGCGTTCGACAACCGCAGCTCGCACACGAAGCCGGAGACGTTTCTTGGCCAACGCCAGAAGACCAGAACAAGCCTGGCCTTAGGACTGTGGAACCGTCGGTGACGAGAGAACGCAGGCTGGTGGCGACGCGTCAGCGAACCAGGGTCAACCTGGCCAAGCAGCTGGGCGCACAGCTCAGGCCCGTAGCCCGACGGCTGTTGCTCGCCTGTTGAAATCAAAGTCCGCAGGTCCTAGGAAGGAGTTCAGGACCGGATGGCCACGGCGCTCTCGAGCGGGAACACGACAGCAGGAGGCCCCGGCCGGTCGAAGTCCTGCAGGTTCGGGTCTGACGCCCAACGGCCCATCTTCAGCGCCCGGTCCGGTGACGACCTTCCGCTTGCCCCGTCTTCTTCAACTCCCCTTGATCTGCTCTGCTCAGGCTTCTGCTGCCGCTCTGGCCCACTTGTCTCGTCCCGATTGGAGATTCTGTACTTTCGTGGTACCCAGCCATTGGGCCTTGAAATCTCCGTGGAAGGACCTCATTGAAGCAAAATTTTCACGCCCACACGTGCCACAACCGAGCGTTATCTTCATCTTCTTCTGGCTGATGGAGTGGCGCACTTTTTAAACGCGCGCAATCACATCACAAAGCCCCCCTTTCGAAAAGTTTTTTTCCGTAATGAAAAAACTGCAGAGAAGTGCGCGTTTCACCACACACAACACATATGCTGTCCAACGTTCACTGCCATCTTGCAATCAATCCACTTATTATACCTTGTGCGTTTGGACCGAATTTCCTTAAGCCCAGTGCAGAGTTCACAGCCAAGCTACGGCGTGTCCTGCCCAAACCTAAGAAAATCACACTCCTTGTGAAATAAAGTTTTAAACACAGCATATTTACAACCAATGTAAGTCCTTGTGCAAGTCGTCTAAATCTAGATGTAGCGGCCGGTTATTTGAACTGAGCTCTCAGCTTATAGCGTCCCACACAAGGCAAACAGAATTATTGTTTTTTTTTTCGTCTGAATGGAAAGCGAAAATCTTGCAGCATTTTCGATCACAAATATGCCTGTAGTTCTGCCTCGGAATTTTGTCCACATGATCATCAGCCCCGTCAACGGCATCTGTCACTACAGCTGGAGACATGCAGACAGACACTGCTACAACTCCCTCTGAGTTTTCTACTTGGCTTGCACACCGGTCACATGCTCCTTCATACAACTTCTTTTTATTTTCCAAACTGAATGATTTCGTAGTCGGTTCCTGCTCTTCGCACGGAATGCTATGCTCTTTACTTTGACATGACGCAATCATTGCACCATGTTCAGGCGAGATAACTGTATGTTTCTCGACCACGCCTGTGCCACTGCTTACATCTGACAGTGTTACGCAGGATGACTCTGCGGCTACTGCCTCAGAGTTACGTACAAGGTATACGCTCCTTGCAATGTCACTTGTCTTACTTCGTGCACTGGAAGAATCGCATCTCTTTTAGAGACTGCTCCTTGGTTTTTGGATGTGCACTCTACGCGAACATCAACTGCCCTTCCGTCAGGGTTGTCTAGAGGACTCCATACCCCTTCTAAAACTGTGGATTTGGTTGCACCAGTTCGTGTAGCCACATGGATATATAAGGAACTTGACTGTCCCTTCTCTGAAACTTCCTGCGAAGCCGCATTGATCACGGTCACCAAACCTCGACTGTTCTCGCCATCACCCTTCCCTTCGACTCTGCCGTCCACTTGTAGGGAACCTGCACCTAAACCTTCATCACAAACGTTCCAAGTCTGCCGTCGAAGTTGCTAATAAAGGTCCTACTATCAGAGCACATGTCGATTACCCGCTTTTTGGAGCTCAAATACGAAAATTCCGCTCGCCAGTCTCTAACTTGTAGTACTCTTGCTTCGGCCTCTGCCAGTTTCAGCCGCAACTGAAACGTCCTTTGCCTTAGCTCTTCAATTTCCTTCTTTCTCAGCTTTCTTTCAAACTCCATTTCCTCCTTTTGCCTTAGCTCTTCAATTTCATTTTCCTTCTTTCTCATCTCTCTTTCAAACTCCATTTCCTCCTCCCTCTCTTTGCGAATGCGCCTCTCACGTTCCCCACATCAAGCCTCCATTTCATCGCCTTTAGACCCATGCGTCTTGCCGACTCCTCTAGGTCTGCCCTACTCATGTTCCTGTTCTAGTGTGGAGAGGTAAGTGGTAAAAATGGTCTCGTCCTGTCGCGGACGCCAATTTGTCACGAGGCCGTTTAACGGGCATGCACTCGTGTAGGTTCGTGTAAAAGCAAAAACCACCGACGACATAACCATCATCGGGAAATGAGCTGACAAGACCATTTGCTCCCACCCAAATCTCCAACAGTCAATATATTTACAAACCCCTAAATAACAAATAGCAGACAAAGAACAAAGCATACATAACTAGAAAGAAGTTGGCAAAAAGACCAAACGGCTAAAGACGTGAACAGTGCATTACATAAATGTTCAGTTCAAAATAAACTTTGTCACGACATAGCTGGAAGAGGTGCTTGCAGCGAAAGCTGTGCTACCAATGCATGGACGCACTCACGTAAACGACGACAGCGGGGATGCGGGGCTTGCAACTGATGCGACCGAGTAATGGTGAAGACGCACTTGTGCAGTAGGTAAAGAATGGTGATTAGCTTGAGACGCTCACGTGGTTGACTGGCACGGCAGGATGCGTCGGGCTGGTCGAAGTCAGTGACCTTTCGGCGTTCGACAACCGCAGCTCGCACACGAAGCCGGAGACGTTTCTTGGCCAACGCCAGAAGACCAGAACAAGCCTGGCCTTAGGACTGTGGAACCGTCGGTGACGAGAGAACGCAGGCTGGTGGCGACGCGTCAGCGAACCAGGGTCAACCTGGCCAAGCAGCTGGGCGCACAGCTCAGGCCCGTAGCCCGACGGCTGTTGCTCGCCTGTTGAAATCAAAGTCCGCAGGTCCTAGGAAGGAGTTCAGGACCGGATGGCCACGGCGCTCTCGAGCGGGAACACGACAGCAGAAGGCCCCGGCCGGTCGAAGTCCTGCAGGTTCGGGTCTGACGCCCAACGGCCCATCTTCAGCGCCCGGTCCGGTGACGACCTTCCGCTTGCCCCGTCTTCTTCAACTCCCCTTGATCTGCTCTGCTCAGGCTTCTGCTGCCGCTCTGGCCCACTTGTCTCGTCCCGATTGGAGATTCTGTACTTTCGTTGTACCCAGCCATTGGGCCTTGAAATCTCCGTGGAAGGACCTCATTGAAGCAAAATTTTCACGCCCACACGTGCCACAACCGAGCGTTATCTTCATCTTCTTCTGGCTGATGGAGTGGCGCACTTTTTAAACGCGCGCAATCACATCACACACAGTTCTCAATCTTTCCAATGAAAGGCTCTAGAGACAAAATAAATAATACCGGGGAGAACGAACAGCCTTGTCTCACTTCCTTTTGAATTGCAAAGCTTCTGGTGACTTCATTGTTGAAATAAAAACAGCTTGGTAGATCATTAAAAAGTATTCCTACCAGTCACACATACTGCTCTGGGAGGCCAAAGATGAGCAAAACAGCGAGAATATGCCCGTGTTCCACTCTATCAAATGCTTTGACCTGATCAAGAAAAATAAATACTCATGAGATCTCTTTTTTTCGGCATAAGCAAAGAGGCCTCTGATGACTGTAAGAGATTCGAAGACGGAATGTCCTGGTCTGCACATAACTGCAAGGGTGACACAATATCTTCCAAGAAAGGCCGCAGATGCCGTGATAGCAGCGTGGCTACCAACTTATCGTCTGTGTTTAACAGAGAAATAGGCCTCCACGATTTTGCATCTGATGGCTCCACACCCTCTTTCAGCAATGGAATCACCCTTCCGTCGCAGAAGGACTGCGGTTCTTGGCCATCATGCAACAAAATATTTGCAAGATCGGTGATCGCATCTCTCAAGATATCGAAGAAATGCAGATAAAATCCCGTGAGTATTCCGTCTGGGTCTGGTGACGTGGATGTATTCATTGATTTTAGGGCATACGATACTTCTTTGTCAGTTTGTGCATGTAATAGTGAGCCCTCTTCCGAGCATAGCGATGGCAAACCTTCGCAAAATGCTGATAGTTTCGCACTGAACTCGTCGTTCAGTGCGCCATGGCCTGCAGTACACAGTTTTGCAAAGTAGTCTAGAAAAACTTCTTGAACTTCATACGCGTCATTAACAATGGCAGATCATGCGGGTTTGGTAGAAACCTCGATGGCCGCCTGTTGGCTCCGCGTTGGCGGTCGGCTTCTTAGCTGCTTCGACGACTTCGAAGGCGTAGTGTTCATGTTCTTCAAAGTCACGACTTTGCAAGGTTAGCGTTCGGTATGCTGTCGCTGGCATCGGTCGCTATCGCGGCAAAGGAAATAGAAGCAGTGGTTTCTGCGATGCCTCTTGTTATGGGTACCTGGTCGTCCGGCGTTTGGCGCTCCTCGGATGCCATTGATGCACTGCAGTTATGTCGTGTTTCAATGCTGCCTACTAGTGAAGAAAAATTACTGGACGTTTCCGTGGACTCCTAATTGAGTGTTCATGTTGCGTCTCAGTTGGCTGTTCATCGGTATTTGCCCCGTCTGACACACTGGCCGGCTTGACACGAGTTGCGCCTTCCGACCATGCGTCAACGAATTCATCTGTCAGGCTCTCTTCATCCCAGTTGTCTGGTGCCTTGACTTATGTCGTTTTTTTTCTGAAGATGCAGTACTTCATAGGTTTTAGATTGCTTCGCTACAATTGAGGAGCTTGAGGTGGATTCTTGAATTGTTTAGAAAATCTTGAACACTCGGTGACAGCGTTTTCTGAGCTGCGTCTGCGTATGATCTGCGCTTGAAACACTCTTTGGCCGAGTGATCACCTCCACACCTTCCGCAGGCTTCGGTGCACTCATCCACAGCGTGTCCGTACGCGCTGCACCTCTGACAAAAATGTGTTGCACAGGCCACAGCCATGTGGCCTTCATTGTGGCAACGCGCACAGACGCGACGCATGCCGCAGTACTCCTACATAGAGTGGTGTCCAAGAGTTGAATTGAAGTTTGGTGTGGGCTTTGCCATTTACAACTTCACCACTCGTGTACCGGTAAATGTAGACTGACGTCGTTGCAGAGTAACATATGTTATACTACGTACTTTGCCGAACGCCTGCAAAGCAGAGACGACCGCATCATCGGGTACGTACGGCGGCAACCTGTAAACACTCATGAACACACTTGGTGGGCCGACAACTTCCACTTGAACTTTTTTGTTCTGACGAACAAAACCTGTATTCACCATGAGCTTGGTGGCTTGTTCCGCTGTCCTTGTTGCTACGAAGAACTTCAAAGCGCCGAGGTGTTGCAGGAACAATATTTCTGCGCTACCGGTCGTCTCTTCGAGAAACTCGATGATCTCATCGACGGAGGCCGTGTTTTCAGGAACGGTAAACGTGAAACAATGTTCTGTTGGCGCGGTGCATATTAGCCTCGACGCCATCCGCCCAGGGGCCCCAGGTGTCGGCGACTTCTCGGCCGAAGCCCCGGGGAACGTGAATGCGAGTGAGACGTCGAAGGCACGCCACCAAAACACTGGACGCACGCGTCGGCGAGAGGCACAAGCAAACAATTAAACGTGAACGGCGATTGAGAAGGAGTGTTTTCCTTGCACGCCCAACAAGTTTAACGTTGGGCGTGCAACGACAGATGCATAGACGGACTCACGGATGGCTGCACCGACGAATGGACGCATGGACGGACGCAGGGGCGGATGCATGGACGAACGCAGGGACGGACGCACAGATGGACGTGCAGACGCACGAACGGACGCACGCACGGACGGTCACACAGACGGACGCATGGACGGACGGAAGCAAGAACGAATAGATGGACGGATGCTTCGCCCCAATTTTCATCATTCACTCCGTGGATATGCTGCCATTTTTTTAGGAGGTGTTGGCAGAGGAAATTTCCCCGCAGTCCCCCGTGACAGCAGTTGGCCGTTGCCGACACGGCGGCAGCCTCGGAGAGGTCGGCGGAAAGAGAGAAGTGAGGAGGCGCGCGGTTGAGCACGTACGTCGCCACTCTGCGAAGTTCTAGGGGCTATAACTTTCCTAGACCAAGGGGCTTTAGTAAAAGCGAGCACGGGTACGCCATCTAGCTGTTGGTCAGACCCCTTTATGCTGCGTCGCGAAAAGGCTTCAGTGGCCACTATTTAGTATATTTCCTTATGACCTGCTTGTGCTCGCTCCCCCATTGCACATCGGCGTCCCCTCTCCTCATGGAGCCGTGCTTTTGTTTCAAGCCCTTTGCTGTGCTGCCATTCCTATGAAGTGAAAAAAATTCAGCAAAAAGATGTCAGTGGCAATGTCTTTGAACTGCATTTGAATAATTAGTTCAGCAGACATTCCAGACGAATAAAACGTAATGCAGTATAAGTTTGAATGTATCGCTACAAAAATTATCATTAAGCCTCCAAATAGAATCATTGTCATTATTACAAACCAGGAAGCCTTGTGAATAATTCTTAAGATTTATATGAAAGTACTTGCGCGAATAAAAGTGAAATTATCCAAACAATCCATAGAGTTTAATCTTATTCATCATTTTTAATATCCCTATAAACCTTGCTGAATACGATGACTACTCATTTAAACAATGTTAAGTTGAACAAGTACTATCCATTTGCAAGTCACAATGCTGGGATGAGCGGTAGAAAAGTAAGCTCAGATTCTTTCCAGCATTGCGAAATTCGAGAACTGGATGAATGATTCTCACTGATTAGTGCCAATTTACACATGCGGATCGTTAAAAAAAGTTCACCTTTTTAGGGCTTCGTTTATGCCCATTATTAACTCGATTTTGCATCACTATTCTGCAAGTGGTACTGCTTATTTAGGCTCCAGCCTGAAAAACACAATAGTCATTCAGCATATGATTGCGTCTGTCCATTTTGTAATCTGTGTTCTAACCACGTCATTTAACGTTTTCTCTTTGCAGCTTACGTGAACGCTGTCGGTTGCACATAAAAAGCGTTTATCAGAATGAGTCATCTGCGTGAAAATACCATTTCCACCAGAACACATCAAGGAACGAGTGCGCTGCATGTTTGAATGATAACATAAAGTAGAAGGGAAATCATTCATGAAGTTGCGGTGGCTGCATCCTTGGTGGAGCCGAAAATTCTTGAGGCCAGAGTGCTTAGATTTAGGTGGATGTTAAAAGAGCACAGGTGGTCGATATTTGCAGAACGCTCCAATACGGCGTCTTTCATAATCATATGGTGGTTTTGGAACGTTAAAGCCCAAAAATTATTATTTTCATTCATGCAGTTTTTTTTCATTGATGATAACGTGCCAAACCATTAGGAGATATTCTTTATCAACTACCAACACTTCGTGCACATTCTCTCGAAATATTTGAACACCTGAGCACGCGATATTCCTTTCTTTTTCTGAATAATCATTCAGTCATGTAAACGCATCAGGAAACACGTGATCAGCTGGCGAGTTAGCGTGTGAAATAAAGCTCCTCAAGCGAAGCAGTGCAAGGCATTACACTAGATACGCTCGAGCAAGCAGACCCCGTCTGCTTGCGCATGTGTGCACTGCCACGCACCCTCAAGCGAGTTTCTCGTCGAGGTAGTTCTGAACCCTCGCTTCTGACACCGCACAAGCCGAAGGTGTACCGGAGCTACACTCTGACATCACTGTGGCTCCCGTCAACGTTAGAAATGATTCAACGATACAACCAACGTTTTGGCCACCATTGCAATAAGGTCTCGCCGAATACATTTGTATAATTTGTGGACACATGCACTCACCGTAAGGACCTTTAACTCCCGAAACCGCAATGGCGTACATGAGTGTGCTGTGCTCGCACCTTTTGGGCCTGCCCGAAGATCAACTGCAGCGCCTGGACGACGAATGCGGCCTTCCTCTTCCGAAGATTCGAGGCAAGTCGATTCAAAACGCTGTCAAAAAGATCCGCGTACACGTGACGAACATGCCCACCCTGAGGAGGCACCTGGAAACTGTAGCGCACATAAACTGTTTTTTGGTGGAGCAGGGCGCGAGACAACCTTGGACACTTTATCGTATACCGGAAAGAGGGGACCATGCCCGCCTTGTGGGTGGTGTCCTGGATTCCTTTGTGCGTCGTGGAACGGGATGTTGGACCAAGATGACGCCAACTTTCACGTGGACCTGTTTGATGACCTCGGACGAGGTGGGATGAATGGTACACAAGCCTAGCTTCTTCTGCGTCTGGAGTAAGCCTTCGTGCGTTGCTGTCCACGAACCGCCGCCGGAGCGCTCTCTGACAGTCAGCCGTGTGCTTTTCCGCATTTTGGGGACCCAGCCGCACTCGTTTCAGTGTGGCACTTATCGAGAATTGAACGAGGCACACGATGCTGCACGAAAGCTTATCCGGTGATATTTCATCTGGTCCTGTGTAGGCGTTGCACGGAAAACTTCATTTCTTTTCCACCTAACCAGCCATCTCATTACGTAAGGCATACTTTCGAGCTACTACGTTTTAGTCCATATGCCTATCTTACGTGTTGAAAAAACACTAAAGCTATTTTTCGAAAGTGCAGGCCTGTGTCTTACATGTTGATCGTGTAAGTGGAGGTACCGCTTCATTTGAATTCGACTGCGAAATTTCAGTTTCAGAAGACAGTAGTTTTAGTGTGGTTAATTGTTTTGAACACTTTATCTGCGTAGAACTTTTCAGACACCACTGTTTGAGAATACATCAAAGCAGTTATTAATATTTTCAGCGCACATTGTTTTGTAAGAATATGGCCCGTTACATTGCTCTCAAATATTTTTGTCCAAGTCAAATATTTTCGTCCAGTAACCAACAGTTTGTTGATGGGTTTTAGGGGAATTGATTCATTATTCAAGGAGTATACTGCATTCAATAGCGTCCTGACTGTAACTGACTTGCGTTTTTTGTGTCTTTTTTTTCAGCATCGTGACGACGTCACTCGACAGACATAATCAGGCTCGAAAATCGGTTTTAATGAACCAGAATGCCCCAAGCATTTGACCTGGTGGGAAAGTTTGGTGTATCTTTAGGTTGACGAATACTTTTCAAGTAGAGAATACCAGTACCGCTTGAGACAAAAAGGCAAATGTCATAATGTGCTTGCGCTAAGTCCCCTTTTCGATTAATGTTCATTTACATTTCCTTGCGATTCTGTTAACCTGTGCTGCGAAATTCGATGGCTCTTTACAATGCATGTGACCTCTGTGATTTGTACAGAGGTCGTGCATCGAATACAGGTTCCACATACCACATTTTACTCAAGACATGAAACACTTCTTGATCCATATCAATAAAGAAAAAGCTTGCGGAATCATTTGTTGACATATATGCGATGGCTTGTTTGAGACAACCGAGCAGACCGCAGTGACATGTAGAACTAAGTGTTTAGGATCGTCGCGGACAAGGCACGTAAAATGCAGTTCTACGGCCCATTGTGTGAAGTGTGGGGTTATCAGACGTGCATGAGCGAATGCCCGTTTCTTTTAAGAACGATAGTCTTCCTTGGGGACCTTCGACGTAAAAATTTTGGCCTGTCTGTCTGTCTGTGCATTTGTCTGTTTGTCCACTTTTAATGGCACTGGGTACTTGAAACGCCCGACCCCATCCGCAGCGCCCAGCTATATTGCTCAAGGTTGAGCGTTCATGCTTGTGCAATTATCAATTAAAAAGCAATTATGGCGCATGTATGGGACGCCATAACACGGATAGATTCTGCATGTGCGTCTCTTACTATAAAAGGCATACATAACTAATTTTGAGGACCGTAGCACATAACACGCTGCGCTGACCATGCAACGCTTGAGCGGAAAGGCGAGTGTTTCTAACGCTTTGCTAAAACGAAACGGTAATGGCACCTACCCGTCGTCTTGCGTTCTACACCTTATCAACTCTGAGATGGGCGCGCACACCTGTCTCAGAGCCACGCGTTTTGTTTTCTGAGACAACTGCCAGATGGCGCTTATGTCTCACGTGTGATGTGACATGATGCGCTCGTTCGCCTCGCTGCACGAAAGCAGCGCCTTCAGAATACCATTCACCGATTTTCTTGCACAGACCCTCAAATAAATGTCTTGTTCACTCTATCCACACAAGACTATCGTCTTTCGACGACATTTGCAGATTACATGCAGATGCGGGGCCAATTTTTTTCGTATTGCTGTCATAGAATGTCTTTGATTTCTCGTGCTCACTATGTTTGCGGTTGCACTGGCTCCGTAAGACATACGGCGTTTTGGGATAGCGTGTCGCCATTCCGGGTGCTATGCGGGAAGCCATGCAATGAGGAAGTATATCACTTCGACGCTGCTGCATGTGCTCACTTTTAGAGTGCTGCGAGGTGATGGCGACATTGCTTTGAGCCACAAAAAAAGAGCACGATGGAGCAAACATGACAGACGTGTGATGGGGGGGGGGGGGGAGGAAGAACGTCAACCTCATCGCCGAGGGAAAAACCTCGGCCGAAGGTGTGACGCGAGCAGCCCTACCTACATGTGATGTCGAATCACGACCACTCCCTGACGTTAGGCTGACCGACAGCCTCCGTAATGAAGCTTGTGTTTGCAAAGACATTGAAATAAATGAAGGAGGCGTTGGTCCAGACAATTGCATTGCCTATCAACACAGCAGAACAAGGGCAATAACGAGGCAGCGAAGTTTTGCGAAAAAGCCACCTGTGAGCAAAGGACACTGCGTGTAGGCAAAAAAAAAGCCTTTTGATCTCACTGAAGGCCACGGTTGCAGAAGTAAACATGAGCACATCTTTCTTGATGACCCAACATCTCCGATTTCTCAGTGCCAGTGCCAAAGTGTCATGGTTCATCTCATTAAAAGTGTTGGCGCAACTGCTCGATTTGTCGAGAAACCGTTGGAAGTCTCAGAGCCATCCTGCTTAACGTAGAAATATTCTACGGGTAACGCCTCAGACTGGTACAAGTGTTGCAAGGCAGAAGAAGACAATATCAACGTCCTTATCCGCAGAGTGTGCAAGGTGGCACTGGGTCTACCCGAGTCCACCAGCACGCACCTGCTGCTTCAACTTGGACTTCACAACACGTTAAGCGAACTAGCCGAGGCGCAGCGCACTTCACAACTGGAAAGACTACCGGGCACGACAGCGGGACGCCAGATCATGGAAAGTCTGGGCATCCGTTACTACACCGAACAAAGCCAGAAAGTCACTGTGCGAGACGCAATCCGACAAACGATAAGGGTTGAGCCAATTTCACGCAACGTTCACCCGGAACACAACCCGGGCAGAAGAGTCGCCAGGGCAAGAGCTCTCTTGCGCACTTACGCCGACGAAATGGGAATGCGGTTCGTGGACGCCGCTCAATACGCAGACCGCTCGCTATTTGCAGTCATGGTTGTCGATTGGAAAGGCGAAACGAGAATATCGGCAAGTATTCGATGTGGCCACGCACAAGAAGCGGAGGAAGTAGCGGTGGCGCTCGCGCTCACGGATCCGTCATACACTACTGTCCTCTGTGATTCGGGACAAGCAGTAAGAAATTTCGCCGAAGGATGGATCTCGCAACGAGCGGCCAAGGTCCTGCGCAATAGAAAATTTCATCAAGAGACAGAGCTTCCAACCAGACTTCTGTGGTTCCCGGCTCACATGAGAGAGGTATCGGAGACACACCGCAACCTAAACGAGACGGCACACGCCAAGGCGCGGGAGCTCGTGAACCATGCCGGCGACCGTCCTCTATGGGAAAACACCAAAGACCGTTTGACAACTTATAATAAAATTACCAGGGCTTTCAACCTAGCCCAGCGAACCTTTCCTCCACCCAGCGAGAAGCTGAACAGGATGCAGGTGGTGTCTTTACGACAGCTGCAGTCGCACATGTATCTCAACCCATCGCTGTTCTGTACTCTAATACTCTAATACTGTACTCTAATATATATCCGACGAATATATGTAAGATATGCCTAGTGAGGTTGCCACATTAAATCACATGCTCTAGGACTGTGCTAGAAATCCGCAAGGTTCTAAATCCGGAAGCCTTCCGCCACGGTTTGCCGCTGCCCTGTGCAACCCCAGCCTCGGTGACCAACTCTGGGCTGTTAAGCAGGTCCGCGAGGCGGAGGTCAAGAGAGGTCTTGACGTGCCTACGCGGGAGACCTAAGGTCCGGCCGGCGAAAGCTCTGCCGGATTTCCAATAGAGTTCTTACCAAGCAACTAACAACTCAGAGGATAACGTCGGTGCTCTTGATCGTCAGCCACATTGATAAAATAAAACGTCCATGTCTCTTCATAAGCATGCATATAAATATTCAAGGGCAAGAAAGATTACGGTAACTTTTTTTTCTGTAACGAAAGTGCATCTTTGCATCGGGAAGGTGGAATGACACTGTACCTTACTTGTAAAATATTGATAAGAATATTGTTTTCACATTTAGCTTCCTTGTTACTTTCTGTCTATCTCTCTCGCTCGCTCTCTCTCACACACACAAACACAAACACACACACACACTAACAGAAAATTACCTTTGAAATACAGATTTCACAATTTGAATTATTTCCGGTATTTTTAGGGGTATACAGTGCGGACATCCCCATTGCCTAAATATTTGAAAGAGCAGATAGAAGCTTGTGATCGATTAGTAAAATTTTCTTTTCTATGTAGATGCTGCAATACTGCAATACAATATGACTCGATAGAAAAAAAAGACGCAGAAGCATCCCGAACGTTCACAATCTTCAAGGTATGCTCAGAATGCGTGTGAAATATACGGGATGCGTTCTTCGCAAACTAGTCCCGGCATCATGTTGAATTCGGTGAGTATGCGGAGCTATCTCGCCAAGATACCGACATGGAATGCCGTAGCAATACTTCCATAATTGACGGCTAAAATCTTGTTTCTCAAGTGCAGCAGTATCAAACTTTATTCGTTCGGGACAATGAGGCGTGAAATATTGAAGAACACGGCAAGGTATATGTAAACTGGCAGCGTAACTTCCATAAACAGCCCATGAATCCAGTAGTCGGCGGCTCCTTGCTACGGTCGCCATCTACATCAGGAGGGTACAACTAACAGAAAAAAATAAAATAAAAAATAAAATATGACGTCACAACCAGAAGCGGTAGCGACGTTGCTCATTTGCCCTACATGGCACGAAAGTAAATATTTTCCTAATTGCTGACCTGCCTTTATTATACGCGATTGTATTGCGCCTTAACTGTGTCTCGCTTATTGCGTGTGAGAGAGAAAAGAAAAAAAATAGGAAAGATTGAGGAAGCAAAGTTATTTTATTAGCCAAGTGACGTACTTCTAAGATGCGCAAGAAACTTCGCAGAGGCAATTGTGAGACAACTGTTCACGAACGCAATAGCATAATAGTTCGAAAACCCACGTTGTCCAATCGTTGAAAACCACTGCCGCTAGACAGCAGCTCTGAAAATACAGCTTTGGCAGCCGTAGAGCACAGCGTCCTGTTGCTTAGCCTGCCGTGTTCACAGTCACCGAAGGCGAGGGCACACCGGAGCGAAATCAGTCACAGGAGCGGCTATCTACACATTTTGTCAGCTAGTCCAGCTGTGTAATGCATATAAAAATTATGTAAACTTCACAGGGTACGCACGAAACCACCACGGAAAAGTGAGCAATGCCTTGTTGACCAGATAAAGCGCCAAACCAATGATAACGCCGAACTAAACACCAGCTCTGATAGCCTATTGCCTGGATACGCCCCCAAATTCATTGGCCCATGTTACCAGAATGGCTGCATGTGCCCTCTGTTTCTGAAACCAAACGAAAAAAATAGGCACTCAACCACATACCAAAAACCAAAGCTTTGATAAAGTAATATCCTACTCTTTTGTAACGAATAAAATTAAAAGTATTGAAAATAAACGTATGATCATTTTTTTTCTCGCTATGTTGTGCCCCCCCCCACCTCACCTAGTCGCGCTTTAATCGTCCCGTGGTTGTTGATGCCTGTTGCAATAAGTTTCAGGCCACCTTTCGTTCCGACTTTTGCGACCGATATATATTAACCTTGAACACGGTCTGGAAAACACTTCATTTTGAGCCTACGAAGCAGTTCCACCTTCTGGCAGTGAATGACTGTAGGAAGAGAGAGAGAAAGGGAAGGGAGAGGCACGAACGCCAAGCAGGTTATTCTCAGTTTGCTAAGCAAGACGGAAGAAGTCAAACTGAACAAGAAAAGAAACAAAGATGGGTATGTGAAGTACTATGTTAGCACACACAACGCGTGTACCACGCGTGACCAAAAGATGTTTCGGAATGTAAGTAAATTGCTTAAACACGCTTTGGTTGTTAAAATCTGCAGCAGTTCTACGATAGTTATAGCGCGAGAACAGAACGACGGCACAGAGACCAGAAGGATACGAAGGACACGAGCGCTATGGCTATCGTCATGTCATACCAACTAGCCCAAGCTGCCACACTTCTAAGTAGTTCTACCGTCGTGCTAGGACAAGTTTCCTTACCTTTTCATGAATGCTTCTCTCAGAAGAAGTTGAACAATGTGAGGGATGTGAAAGTTCTTCAATGTCAGACGTTTCATCAATTTGTTTGTGTCATAATATCAACTGTGCAAGGTAAGTAAATCAATGAGTAGTCTGAGAAACACATTCTATTCTCTCATTCTTACGGCTGTGACAACGTGAGTGGCAGTGCAACTGGAAATCATTTACATGCCGTGAGGCATGCACTCACGCTGTTTTCACAAGGACTGTTATTTTTCACAAGGACAAGGAGCACACATGGAGTGAAGATTCTTCTGACTACTTAGTACTGAGTGAAAGATAGGAATACGATCACACCATAAAGATTCCCAAATAAGAAGAAAAATAAAACACACGCAGTTCGGCGCCACACAAACCTTAGGACAGCAATGTTGCAAGCTGCGTTAACGTGATTGTTTCCAAAGACAGCTTAGTCCCATATAGGTCGTCACAGTCATTATCATTTACACGTTGAATATCTTCATCATCGTAATTTCTAGCAACCACCTTTTTGTTTTGTTAACATGTCTCTTTATTCGCTCCTCTAGTTATACGACTCCATAACGCAAGCTAGAGTGCAGACGGCGCACGTTCGACTTCTAACAGCTCCGCTGTCATAGGAACGAAACAGAAACGTATGCATGTCACTAATGTCCAGAATGACATCACCACTAGTATTCGTCAATATGCCTTCATTATCACCTAACTTCCACTTTCGCCGTAAGTATTCTCTTCTCATCTGGACGGCGCCAAGATAAGTAGTTTATGACAAAAGTTTTTAGATGCGGAGCATCTTATACTCGCGCCTTGTAGTGCCCCGTCCGCGTCGTCCGCGCCGTCCACACCGCTTCTCGAACATTCGACAGCTGACGCGCGCGCATGCGCCGTCGCGCCGTCGCCCACTCTTCCACCATCTGTGCATCCCTTCCTCCTCTACACACCGCGCGCGCTTCACTCCTCCACCATCTGTGCACCCTTCCTACTCTACACACCGCGTTCGACATCTACAATTCTCCTGATTCTCCAGTGGTCGCGCATGTGGCGTCGCGCTTCGAGAACATTCAACAGCTGACAGTGCATGCGCCGTCGTGCTGTATATATACTCAAGGTCGGCGCTCGCTCGCTCAGTTGCCGCTCGTCGGTTGGTTTGTACGGCGCGTCGACGTCCAAGGTCGCGGTGAAATGAATTCCAACGAATCCACAAACACAATGATCGACGTCCCTTCGACCAGCGCCGCCTTTTCGCATACGTGTGTACGTGTTCACTCATTTAACACCCCCTCCTACAACCACGTTAACCAATTTAGCCATCGACCCAAGTAAGTCGCAATTTAACACCCCATTTCACAACTACGTTAACCAATTTAGCCATCGACCCAAGTAAGTCGCACTTTAACACCCCGTTAACCAATTATATGGTCCGCATCCTCCTCAGTGTTCCCCCGAGGGAAGCTGCGGGCAATTTTTTTGAAGGTCTATAGGTGCTCGCTAAAGCTTTCCTATAATAGTGAAAACTTGCGATGCAGTCAACTTCACGATTTTTTTTTCTTTTACCGAAAGGTGTGAAATGTACAGTATCAGTTTTATAAAAGGGAACGCGCAAGCGCACGGCCTGCACTCTGCTGTGGCTGCCCACAGCACCATCAGCCGACAGATAAAGAAAGCGCGTCTGACTTTGGCAGTATCGCCCGTTGCGAGACCAGGACAGGAGCCCAATTTAGCAGTGCTTATCCAACGGTCATGACTTGTTTCGTTTTCTAGCAGATGAGGCGAAAAGCGAATGCAGCTTCTTTATGTGTCGCTTGATGTCGCTGTAGGTTACCGCGACGGAGCGCAGGCCACGCCCTTGCGTGTTCTCTTTCATGAAAATTTACACTGTGCGAAAGAGTGCTTTTAGTAGCACCTCGTGCGTACAATATCTAATGTCTTCAGAACTCGTCCGCGTGACATATCGTCCTTTATTTCAATAACACTTCTTCAAGCTGCAGATATCATCGGCCACGTGACCAACTTTACACCGACAACGCAAACTATAGTGATCCTGTGGCGAGGCAGGGCACGGCACTTTATGCGCGTCACTGAGGAAAGAAAGATCTGTCGCCACGTTACTGCACCGCGAATCTCAGAACACGTTTCCAAACGGGGTGCCGCTCAACGCTATCCCGGGCATCTGCCAAGCGGAGGGTGAGCAGAAGCCGTACTTCAACAGGCTTTGACTTCACATCACCGTTGGAGTTCCGAACTGAACGGTTCAGCAAACATTTCGGCCTGCATAGAAAGCCCATCTTCAGCCTTATCAAAAGTCTTAAGACTTTTCTTACATCAAGCTTCCCAAAGTACCACTGCGGAACACAATGGCATACTTGGATGTGTTGTGCTCGGTTCTTTCAAGCCTGCGATATTTTAAACTTGAAAGCTTGGACGACGAAGACGATCTTCAACTCCAAAAGGTCAGGGGAAAAGGTGTGCAACCGGCCGTCAGCGATATCCGTAATTCTTTAACATCTCAACACTCTCAGTTCGAGAGTCTGCAGTCCGTGGCGCACTTATATTGCTTTCTGGTGGGCCCGAGAGCCGTGCAACCTCGGGTGCTTTATCGTCTCGACCAAGGCGGGAACCAAGCCGACCGTGTTGCCGGAATTGTGAACAATGTGCAACGTAGAAGTGAAGTAGGAATTTACGCAAAGACAACGCCATCGTTCGCGTGTGCCTGCTTGCTGATGCCTGACTAAGTGGGATGCATGGTTTATATTCCTCACATCTTTTGCACCTGGCCTGATTTGCCCTGCGTAGCCGTTCACCAACCACCACCCAGGTATTCGACGTTAGGAACAGGTGTGCTCCGGCAGATGGTGGGTGGGCCACCCGACTCCTTTTACTCTGGAGTTTACCAAGACCTGAACGAGGCGTTTCGAGCGGCAGGTCGACTGACCTCGTGATGCCACTTTGAACGCCTCCGCACATCGCCCAGTGGACAAGTTGCCAGTTTTCTTCTCGGTTCAGCCGCCAAGTTTGTTGCGTAAGCCATTTTTAATGCAGATAGCTTCATTTCTTAAATTACACATTGTTGTTAAGCTATGCAAGACCATAAACGCTTACTTATTTCTGATGTACTTAAGGTGCTGGCCGGGCGTTGAACTCAATATTTGCTGAGATAGGGCTACAGTGTCCCGTCGATGCCTCATTACACAATTTTAGCATGCCCGAAATTCCCAACAGTTCTGAAATCAGCGAAAGCGTGTGTGGCCTCAATAGCAACCCCGTTTATTTAACGCGGTAATTAAGAATGTTTAAATGTACGAGAAATCATGAATTAGAACTAAAAAATTCGTGGAAGATGCTGCGGTAATATCAGAAATTAAATTGATCTTTTTCAGAATGACACGCCACATGCAGAAGCGCATTGACAATTTTACTAGATTTCTTTATCTGTGCATAAAGACAAAGCCACGGGGATTGATTATATGTATTTGAATGCTATTGATGATTGCTTGTGGTCATGGCCGATTGCCATGCTTGTTTGTCTCGTAGCAAATTTACCATTAAGAAACTGCCTCGTTTAATGCGAGTTTACTTTTTTTTACAGAATAATGACAATGTCGCAAGATGGAATGAATAGGACAAGAGAAGCCACTCTTTCGCAACCGGAATGCCATGGCCATTTGTTTCAGCAGCCATTCAATTCGGTATCCTGTGGTAACTTGAAGTCAATAATTGTATTCAGATTGGCCTACGTTTTGTAAGCAGTACGTTTCAGCGTCCCCATCTGAGTATCTGAAATAAAATAAAAAAGTGCTTTATTGTGCCTTCACTGAACTTGTTTTTGAACATTGCGATCTGTAACGTCATCTATTGACGTGTGTATTATGACATTATATTTGGACACGACCTCGACTGACAAGCCTAAATGTGATAAAATATGATCTATTATTGTCATTCCTTTAGTATCCTTTAGGTGCCATTCGCACCTAACTTACGCTTTCACTTACCAATTCAATATACCGCCTGTTTTTCATCAGAGCACTTGAACAATTCGAATAAAGGAAGAGACGAAAAGATTCGTAACAGCGGTTGTTTGCTCGAGCCGATGTTCCGACCACTGCACTTGTCTTGTTCAAAGATAGGATTTCTTGCTATAAGATTTCTCCATCGGAACATTGCATCATCGACTTCCTGCCGTGTTCTGAATAAAGAAAAAGGTTTTCATAGATCAGCGTGTCGTTTTAACTGTTCATCAGGCAGCAATTATCGAGTAACCACACAGTAACAAAAAAAACCTGCAAAAGTGATGAAGAAACGGAGTAAAACCTCGTTGATGCCATTTCCGGTCGCACAAGTTTTAGGGTCATAAGAATTTTTATTTAGTCCTGGCGAGAGCCCATTTGCCTACATTTGAATCTAGTAATGTCGTTGCGAATCAGTTTTCCCCCTGCACTGTTTATTACGAACGTGACGCTATCTCGCAGGTCTGAACAGGTGCTTCGAGGCTGTCACAAAAGAAGGAGACCCTCACGCTCAGGCGTGACCATGCATGCCTCTGTGCCAGTTCATTGGAATTTTGGTGTGGTGAAAATAACATTTGGGTGACGCGTCACAGCCTCCGAGAGCGTGCCCACGAATCTTGGTGGCCGCAATGCGTCTTGGTGTTAGGTTAGGTTTCTAACGTTCGGTGTCTAATGGCATTGGCTTTACACAATTTTCCAACGCGTCGGCACGTGCCGCTGACGTGTTTCAACGTGCCTGCCATGTTCATGCAACCAGCTTGGTGCTCTTCGTTGGGGCAGTAACACACACTCCTATCAGCCAACGAATTGCGACATATCGTTGAAGTAATGAAAGAAGTGTAAATGACAGGTCATGTTCTTATGTTCATTACGACAGCGGACAAGCATGGCATAGAAGAAGTATGTAGTACACAAGCTATTCTGAAGCGCACGCATCTGCTAGAGCAGCCCGCCTGCGCGAGCGTCTGTCAGTGGTTGGAGAACCAGGCATTGTAGCGTAAGCTACACAGTCCAAGGTGGAGTGATTTGGCGTGCATTGCGGTGAGCATGCATAAGCGCAAGAAACAGTGACGTCACACAACACACAGCTGAAGTTCCTGAGAAGGCCTAGAAGCTCCTGGAGCGACGTACTCGCGTGATATCACACGCTCGCTGGTCCCTCCGTCCGTAGTTCTGCATTACGTGGCTCGACCATCCGCCCGTTGTTCGTCCGTTCATGGTTCATCCGTCCATAGCTGCATAGTCGAGCTAAGTCTCTGCTACTTTTTCGCCCATAAAAACGAAATGATTCTGGGGTAGAGCTACACAGCCTCGCTCTAAATGCAACGTTCCCAGACCTTACTGAGCTGTCCAATGTAAGTTCGCTGATATTGGATGCTAGAGGCGCAGAACACAGACACGAGCAATTTCGTCTTTTTTTTTCTTACGAGCCTGGTAGAACACACGTCGCAGACCCGTTATAAAAAGGACGCTTATAGCATCCATCCGTCCAACACGTGTCCTCTTTGTAGCTCAGCCGCAGTCTGATTTATTTATTTATTGATTCATTGATTGTTAAGTGAGGTTTAACGTCCCAAAAGCAACATATGACTATGAGAGACGCCGTAGTGAAGGGCTGCGGAAACTTCGACCATCTGAGGTTCTTTAACGTGCACCTAAATCGGAGCACACGGGCCTACAACATTATCGCCTCTGTCGGAAATACAGCCGCCACAGCGGGGATGCGCTCCCGCGACCTGCAGCCACAGTCTGCCCACTGATGCAAAAGAGGGCGAAGAGGCGACGCGCACATCTATTTTTATGACAAATGACAGGCATGTCTTTTCCCGCCACCTAAATGTTTTATCGTGCAGTTCTCTTAGGAGGGTTCAGAATATTCTATCGAGAAAAAATTTTAAACAGTGGCAGGTGGATGAAATCTTCCAACATGACATCAACATCCAATCCTCACGCGATGTTTCAACACATGTTAGAGCAGTACGCCGAGCAGTTGAAACATTTCTATCAGTTCTAGTGGGGTTTAATCGACGAACGAATTAAGAGAAACGGTTATGGTATTCACGAACCTGTAGATTCACCCTTTTACTTCTAGTGACGTAAGGTTCGGAACTAGATAAAAATGAGTCGCATGTTGGTAGCATACCACTAATTTAGCAAGAGGTCTTTTAGCAGTAAATGCTTTGCAGTGTTTTCTTGCACTTTGTTTAGAATATACTGGTATTCGGCTGGTGTAGTTTTAAGAGAATAAATGACATAGAAGACCTGTAGGGAGGTCTACTACTCCAGGATAACCAGTTTGCTATCCTACACGTGAGAATGCAATGGGGGAGTATAGAACGTCTAGCTAATGGCCTCGATGAAAGTTTATGTGCCTTTCTTATTCTGGCAAGAGCTTGATAAGAGGTGCCGAGGACTGTAGCTTTCCGCAATAAGACGCCATGTTCTAAACGCATATCATATGCTGCAAAATAAATTTGCTTGTCTCACTAGTGGCTATAATTTTTACGGCCACTTTCGTAACAAGTATGTGGGGATCACAAGCTGGTTCCATCTGGCTCCAGAAAATTTTTTTATTATCTAAACCTGAATGTGACAGCAGTGCATAATAAACTCGTATATCGCAACTGGTGTTCTCCAGAACGAACAAAAAACATCCGTGCCACATGGTGCAAACTATCTCATACAATGGGGGCAATATTTGTGGTGATGTTTGTTAAGCGCGAGAGGTCTGAAGTTATCAGACAGGCCCACACCTTAAAGCAATGGACAAAGAAAAATGTATTTGCTGAGCACACAGCAATTTTTTGTTTTTGTGATTTTTCCCGACTAAGGAGCGCTTCCTATAAAGGTTGAGAAATATCGATTGAGAAATGGGCGCAGAATGCTGCTCATTTTAGAAGTATTGCAATGCGGTGAAGATATCTTGGCAGAAAAAAAGCGATGGAAACTCGTCATTATAACCAATAGTGATGCCGAAACCCATGCTTTAATGTAGAAATTGTGAGCTAAGTAATAGATAGGCACCTAAGAGGCTGCTGCGACACCTAAAGTTTCTTTTATAGCGTGCTGAGGCACTTCGATAATGACAAAATCTCAGTTTTCGGCCATCGCTCCGGAAAGCAGCTGTTATAAAAAGCAAGGTAATAGACGGCTTATGTAGAACACAAGTAGAAAAGCTTACAGAAAGAAGACTGGCTATAGTTGAAATTTAGGTACGAAACACACTCGCTTATTTCTAAAAATTGTCCCTAAAATAATTTAATACTAGTTTGCTATAGATCTCTTATGATTCGCTTATTGTGATCTCATCGTGCACGATTTGATGAATACGAAGAATCAATAATAGCGTTTCTCGACAGCCCTTATTGTATCTCGTGCACGCATGCAGCCTTAATTTCGTATTAGGCTTCAATGGTTGCTCGGCATTGTTGACCGAGTCCGAATGCATAAAACTCGTCTCAAGTTATAAAATAGAATCAAGAAAAAATAGAAACAAGAGAAAAAGATGTGAGAATTCGAAATAATTAAGAAAGAGTTATAAAAAGACGTGTCTGGGTAAACTATGCAGCAGCCCGACAGATGTGGCAATCAAACACATGGAACTGAAGGAAAGCGTTTGTTCAGTGCGCAGAGCCTCAGGATAATTTATAAAGCCCCCCAAAGAGCCATGAAGGTTTTAGTCTTAACCAACACCGAGGAGCGTGGTTAACACTCTGCCCCCAATAATGTACAAATATAGCGTTTCGAAAACTTTGATGACCTTCTTTCACCACCCCTCTTCACACTATATTATATAGGGCTGCTTAATTGGCTCAGTGATATATTACTAAGTGCTGACAATAGCTCGCTTCGCATGAACGCAATAGAAGGACCCCATCTAGAAATTATTTTAGAATGTGCCGAATAAGTCATGTGCGTAGCATAAAGTAGAAGTAATTAATTACTTATGAACCTCAACTAAAGGCTTTTGCGGGCGGCAGAAATTTAATTAGAGAGCTTCGTTTTGTGCCGACCAGCTTAAACAAGTTTTGTGTGATTTCACCTGAAACCTCGTTTATTCGAACACATGCACCCGCTTTTAAAATTCGCAACAAAGAAAATGTTGCACTCCAAACTCGAGTTGTCATAACTTAGTAGCTTTGAAACAGTAGTAAGTGGTGTATCGTGAATTATGACACCCTTAATTTGTTTTGTTTGGTGATTCTAATAAGGAAAGCAATGAGTACTGGCCTGCATTTTATCCTTCTTAAATTTTTTCAGTTATTTAAATTTTGCACCTTTGATCATTCCATTAACTGCAGTTACAGTTTGCATTTCGTAAACGAGAACGTGAATGCTTGTTTTTTTTTTTGCAGTCTTTGCACTTTTACGTCACGACATATCCATATTCATTAGTCATTACGCATGGTTATTCGTTAAACAGTATTCATCACAGCGTCTCAGGAAGCGCATAAATTTGTTTCACAAGAGGA
Organism: Rhipicephalus microplus; assembly: GCF_013339725.1. NCBI lineage: Eukaryota > Metazoa > Arthropoda > Arachnida > Ixodida > Ixodidae > Rhipicephalus > Rhipicephalus microplus. The sequence goes on along the minus strand of NW_023608402.1, from coordinate 3,874 downwards.
GTGCCTATGTATTTCGGGCAGATTTTTCTTGTTTGTTTTTTTTGCTGAATATCTCAGTTTGTTAGCCATTGCTACACCACAAAAAGATTAGGCGACGAAATTGATGACCGGCGGCTTTCAAATTTACCGGTTAACGGTTCTGCATAAACACCACCACGTTCAATCAAGCAGTGCATTTTCTGCATATTGATGTCCTCGGCGCAGAACTTTAGACATGCCACAAGTAATTATTTTGGATATCATTCAGACTTCATGGTGTAGTTACAGTTAAATAACGACGCTTCAAAGGCACAGCAACTTTTATTGTTGGGAATAAAGATAAGAGCGCCACCGGGGGGCACCATAGTTTGCTTTATTTTGCGTGTCATGTATGGCTGGTTGTAAAGCTTCGTGTTGGTCACCCCTCTCTGCCCCGCCACCGCGGTCTAGTGGCTAAGGTACTCGGCTGCTAACGCGCAGGTCGCGGGTTTGAATCCCGGCTGCGGCGGCTGCATTTCCGATGGAGGCGGAAATGTTGTAGGCCCGTGTGCTCAGATTTGTGTGCACGTTAAAGAACCCCAGGTGGTGAAAATTTCCGGAACCCTCCACTACGGTGTCTCTCATTATCATATGTGGTTTTGGGACGTTAAACTGCACATATCAATCAATCAAATCAATGGTCACCCCTCTGGCAATTCGTATAGGAAATAAAGGGTGCGAAATTGTGCGGTCAATTTTTTGTTTTTTTTTCCGTGGTACGTTGGGCAGGTAAAGTCCGTGTTGCATCATGTTTAACTCTGAGCCTTCTGCTTCCCATGAGTGGAAAGTCTGTATGCATCATGGGATATTGTCGCTGGCTCGCAGCTCCGAGTTCACTTGATGGCGAGCTCCATTCATTCCGGTCTCCCGGCCTCTTACAACAACACCTTGGTGGCGAGGCCGCCGTGCTGCTGTTTTGGCTTCTGGGGTGTTCATGCTGCGGAGCGGTAACTAAGAGTGTTCACTGTATGAGCTCCCAGCGAAGATGAAGGAAGCGTGCCGAGCGTGAACGCTGTTTACAAGTGCGGCCCTCTAGTAGTCAGCCATCTGGAGTGCGCAGCGCCAAATGCATGAATCACCGAAGATAGCGCAGCTCCAAGAGAGCACAGCGGTGCCCCTAGCGGGAGCAATGATAACTGGGGTACATGCTGCCGGCAACGGACAAGGCGCAAGCATAAGAAGCTTGATAACCAAGCTGCTAATAACATGTATGTTCTACTGTGGCCACTCACTTATACTTTGAGCAGAGATAAGGCAAGAGTAGATAAAACCACCTTAGTAAGCCTTTCAACTAGAAATCTACCAACAAAGTGGTCCGCGTAACTCGGTGCAGCCCTGTGCTATCAAAATGTCATGAATTTCATGCAAACTGATCGATACTCTGCCTTCTGTACGCGTACATCACCGAGCGCCAAGTTGCCAAGCATTCACCCCTTCTTCATGGTTATTCGAAGCAAGCGCTATTCCGCGTTTCAAAAGCCCATCACCTTGCACATGCTCGAGTTAACAGGATATAGGCGTTGTCTGTAAAAACCGATTATTTCAGACGCCTATTGTTTGAGAAGCCTCTCTGGAGGAGCTGTTATCTTCAGCGATGGTTTGGGCTTAATTGTTGCATAGGACACCATTCATCTCCGTAATGGTCCACGAGTCGTTCAACCTGCCGACAAATAATACGTTATCAAATATGTACGCTTATGGCTCGATCGACCATGCATATCTAAAGGGCACTTGTTCTAACAACGGGAGCGTGATGTCTTACCGGGAGGTGTGCTTAGCGAAGCATGGACGGCTAGGCTATTGTACAACCAAAGTTTGGTGCCTTAGCGGAGGTGGCTGTTTGATGGTGATTATGACATGCCACATTCCTTTATAGATAAGTTTCCATCATCATTTTATGTGAGCTTCACAGTGTTTGCTGCTCAAAAAAATAAAACAGAATGGTCGTAGAAGTACCACGTTATATAAAATGATTTTTCTTTGGCAAGATGTGATTCGAGCGCGAAGGTTAACATCTCCTTCTATGGTCCGCAATATATGCAAAACTTGAATGTATCTAAAGCGTTCTTTGTTGTCTCTGCGTAAACGGGCGTGTAACCTTCATTCTCTTGTGTTCTGCTTGACGAAAAGAACAATAGATTTTTCAATTCGTATGGTGTCACCTGAAATTAATGTAGCTTTTGTGATGGTTTGTACGCGCACTATCTGCACATACAGTCGTTTCACTAAATTAGCTTTCAAATTTTGATTGCTGCATATCCTCAGTGATGTCGGAAATTTGTTTTTATTTGTTACAAAACATTATCACTACGATTAATAAGTTCTGCAAATTTGATTGGTCAATATTATCTTATTACGAAATGAAGAATATTTGCCCATGTGTATGCGCTGTAAAGAACAATTATTTTTTCGTAAATTAGCATATTAAGCTGATAAGCTACAAAGAATGGCTCCATTGTAAAGGTGGTGTCTTCAGTGACATACTAAACGGTAACAGATCAGTAGTGCATTAAAATTTGTGCCAGTACAACCTAAAGACAATTGTTTGTGATTTATCAAGATTAGCTGCTGTGGATAGTAAGTATGCCTAACGAAAGGCCATTTCAATTCCACTGTGTAAATCGACGCCCTGAAAGCATTGCCATTGAATAAAATATACAAAAACTTTTCTCCTGTGTCCTTATTCCTTGATAAACTCTTTTTATGAACAAGTGACGCTCGTATTATATATATATATATATATATATATATATATATATATATATATAATACGAGCGTCACTTGTTCATAGCCAGCAGTAGCCATTGCGGCGAGTCTGGCACACTCTTCATGGGCCTGTTTGGCGTCACATAGCACGGGAACTTAATACAAGGTGGCATCTGACCAGTAGTCCCTCGCATACAACCTAAAGGCACCAAGTATGCCAGTGCGAGACCCTCGTTAATGAATAAAGGAAAGAAGTGTGTACTTAAGCGCTCGTGTTAATCGTGTTCTGACACGATATTATTGAGATCTAGCCGACAATAATGCCAGAGAAACTATAGGACAAAGAATTATTAGAAGAAATAGTAGTCGTAAAATTTTGAAGAAAGAAAATGTGGGTGAAAGGTAAGGTTGCCGGTGGGCAAGGAGCGGAAATTTCCTGCCCACGGCCGAAACGTAACATCCACACAAGGAAACTGGATTGCTTTCTCGTACGTGTACCAGCTTCTTGTATTATACTTACCAGACCCACTGAAGTTTCTCACTGAATATATATATATATTGTAAAAGATAATAACCTTTTATGTAAACTTATAATGTAAAACATAATAAGCAGGTATATGGCTGCTTTTGAACCCTTTTGAAAGCTTGTGGATTCTAGAGCAAGAGCGACCTTTAGAAGAAGCTTGGACAACGTTTAATAAAATTAGCGAGCGTGAGCGTGTGCAATACTTGGCTGTCGTTCCAATGAGCGATAGCACATGGTGGCATTGTGCACGGTGATCGCTGCCATGAACCACGCACGAATTTCACGTGAATGTGTAAGCACGTGCACGCTTGGTGACGTTTGAAGGGAGCTGTTCCAGGAGAGTCAATCTATAATTGTGGATCACCTCCCTATTGTTTGACATTTGAGTATTTCTCTTGGAGTCCCAGGTGTTGACGGGCCCTGCCGAGTGTGCGTTGCGTTGCTCGGCTTGACATACCTCGAACGAAGCGGTGGGCCCGTTTCTTTATTTCCACTGTTATATGAGCCAGGCACTCGGTCACGTCATGATCCCTTGCGATACCCCGTAAGCACTTTGAGTGAGACGCAGTTCAGTAGGACAAAGTAAAAAAAAAATGGCAGCATATCCACGGAGTGAATGATGGG
>NW_023608401.1:0-28983 GCF_013339725.1 Rhipicephalus microplus | reverse complement strand
CAGCGATGTATTGCCAAGCCTGCGGCTGCTCCCCGCACTTTGAGGGTATGATTGTCCTAGCCAGGCATGGCGAACAAATTGCTAGACAGATTTTAGAAGCAGCGAAATTCAGAAGCTGGGGGACAAATGTGTAAGCAGGCCTCCCATTACCCCCTCAAGTAAGGAAATAAGCTACCTAGAGCGCATGGCTTTTTAATGGTTCTAATCTGTGCTTTACACTCTTCTTATAATTTTTTTTACTTCTCAACGTTTTAGATCTTGTTTCTTTGTCTGTGCATTTTTACTGAATGCATAAGTATCTAGATGGAGAGGTACAGTAGAGTAAGAAGGACGACTCATTTGCGCTTCCTGAAAAACCACTAGTCTTCTGAGGCCTGAAATTGCATTTGGAAACTTGCACTTCGTGTGTACAAAGGGAGTAATTATTGCTGGTGTATTTTCTTCTCCCCTGCTCTCCTCATCAGGCTGATGCTGGTGGTGGGCAGCAGGCAGCAGCAGCTGCAGCAGCAGCAGCCCAGCAGGCCTCGTCCTTTGTACCTGGCTCTCTAGCAGGACCGACCATAGGGCCATCGTACCTGTGGAACTACATCATGCCCACACCAGTGGGCCCCATGGGTGCTACTGCAGCAGGACCACAGCCACCCCCACTGCTGTACATGGGTACCAGCCAGTCCATGGTGGCCCCTCAGCTGGAAAACTTGCTGCGACAGCAACAGCAACACCAACAACAACAACAGCAGCAGCAGGAGAAGCAGCTGCAGCAGCAGCAGCCACCACAGCCACAGCCTACTGAACCTGGCAAGGTGGCCAGCACTCCTGCTGACCTTTACCAGGGGGGTCCATCACCAGCAATAGCACCTCCATCACAGCCAACTTGGATGCCTCAGCAGCGTGCGGAAGTAAGCAAGACACTTATAAAACTCCATGCATGGAACACGCAACAGTCATTAAGGGGAGACATTGGTCTTGAAAAATTTTATTATTTGTCTTAATTGAATGAAACTTAATGCACTTATTCAGTTTCTTCTGCAGATTCCAAGTTTCTAAGTAGATTTTCGGTAGCTGCATCAGAACAGAAGATAATAATTTGTTTTATCTTACACAATTAGCATATTTATTATGGAGCTTTTTGGCAATTTCACTATCTCAAACACAAAAAGCAAAGTATATATCCAGATTGCCAGAGAGTTGGTCTAGCCGATGATGCTAATTTCATTATTTGCAACGAACTTCAACTGTGAAATAAATGGATACAAGCGTCAGTGAAAGATTTCTGCCACATATTATTTACAATCATCATAAATTACAATTCGGTGAACAACCTATAGAAGAAAATGAATAGCATCATCGGCCAGATCTATTCAATACGAACACATTGGTGTTAAGCTTGTTATTGGGAGTCAATAAAAACATGTCAAAATGCCCATAAGGCTATGTGTTATATCTAAAAACATGAAACTGAGAAAAATGCATTTGAAGTTTTAGTTTCCTATAAATTGATGTGGTATTGCAACATAACTGTATTGATTGATTGATTTGTGGGGTTTAACGTCCCAAAACCACCATTTGATTATGAGAGACGCCGTAGTGGAGGGCTCCGGAAATTTTGACCACCTGGGGTTCTTTAACGTGCACCCAAATCTGAGTACACGGGCCTACAACATTTCCGCCTCCATCAACATAACTGTATAAATGGCACCATTATGTAGCTTTGTCCTTCAGGAACAATATATTGCCTTATATGTTACAACAATGTCACAGGAATCGTGAAAAATTTGCAGTATTAGCATGCATAGTCCTTGAATATAGTGCGAGAAAGCTGCTACCAAGCACTTCACCATTGTAATTCAGCTTGATATGCACACTGTAACTTGCGTACGTGGTTTAGTGTGTGTAGCAATTATGAGATAAGATCGTGGGCTAGCCTTTTGATGCCAGTCAATTCCACGTCCCACGTGAGCTCTCAATTTGATAAATTACTCAATTAACTCAAGGCATATATATACATCTCGTAATGCTTTGCTCAAACCTCGAAGTCTAGTGTCATATGAACTCGATTCCTGCGCTATGTGTGAGATCCAACGGAATTTTCCCACCATTTTCTTTAGTCGCATACCATCGTACATCACTCCCATCCCCTGCACACACGCACTTATGAAGGCAGACGTTTCATTGATAACTAAAGGCTGGAATGCTCAATTGGTTGCACCAGAGGAATAACGAAAAAAAGATGATGTAATAAGAAACATGCCTCCTCCCCCCTTCTTTTTGCTACTTCAAAGCTGCCTCTACTACATTTGTTAACTTGGAAAGGGACCAACCTCATTGTATACTTGATAATATCTGAGGTATTATATCCCCAAAACCACAACATATAGGAATGCCGTACTGGAGGGTTCGGGAAATTTCGATCATCTGATCTTCTTTAATTTGCACCATTGCACAGCACACGGACCTCGGGCATTTCGCCTCCATCGAAATGCAGCTGCAGGGTCGGGATCGAACCTGTGTTGTTCGGGTCAGCAGCCGTGCACCGTGACCACTACGTTATTGCGGCAGTCTCATATCTCTGCTGCGTATGCAGAAAGCTCCATGCAGCGACGACCTTCTTTATGGCAAGCTTATGATTAACAAGTTAATGCGTGGGGTAGGAAAAAAAAAAGCGGGAGATCTCTTACCTGCACATTCGCTAACGAAAATTAAACGGAATCGAGGAGGTCGGTTCGGATGGCTACGACAATCCATTGGTATTCAGCGCCACTGCAGGGAAGACGTCCAAATAAATCAATGCCGACACGGTTGAATGGATGGGCTAGACAGGGAAGTGGCCGGAGAGGTACTGCGGAGAGGTGCGAAACTGGTTTGCTTCATTGGCAGGCAATGCAAGAGCGGACATACTTGCAGACAAAGTTGTACATGTCACGCCAAAAATACTGTCAACTGAGCTGCACTGTGTGTCATTGTGAAGAGCAAAATACTGTGCCTGGCATCGCAGCATACGAGGTGCCTACACTGGGGCTCTTTGATTTCTTACTTCTGGCTACCCGTGGGCTGCCACAGCCAGGCAGAGTGTGCTCGTTTTTTGTCGGGTTGCTCCGTCCCCCCCTGCGGCGCACTTTCAGTTGGTGTTTGTTTTTCTCGGGTTGGACAGTTCTGGCGACCTGCGGGGAGTCCAAAGGTCGCCAGAAGCATCCAGGACAATTTAGTTGTGGAAGCTCTATGGAAGGTTTCAGGCTAACAGACGCCGAAAAAAAAAAAAAAAAAAGATGATATACGTGCGCCGCCATCTTTATGAGGACTCGGCGGATTGCAGTGCGAGCACTTGGGGATTGTGCTTTCGCTTGTCATTACGCGGGGCGTTATCTTATAAAGCCCATTCCACCGTGCGAGATGGGGCGATTACGAGTGATGGCGAGCATCAGAAACTACAGTTCATCGCTTTGTTACGTTTCCCGGAAGCTTCCTTCCGGGAACAATGCGAAAAACTGATGCCTGCTAACTGCGTTGTGCACACGTCCCAAAAGTTATGTGCGTGCTCTTTCGTATGAATGCATGGAAACAACTTCAGCGTTTATTTTTTTCGTAGTTGTATTTGTTTATGGTGTCGTGCCTGCTTCCTGTGCACTTAGTACAGATGATTTTGGTCGAGCTTACCATTTTGGTTTGTCGTACATTCATGTGCATGAATGTCTTCACTTAGCTATTTGGTCTTTGATGGTGATAGGATACCCTGATTGAATTATAGCGATCGCGAACGGCGTGCAAGCATACTACGTTCTATGAGTTAGTATATGCAGTATGGTATTAAGTTACGCTATCACATGTTGATGTGGCGGGAACCGAGGTGCATTCAGAAATGTATACATCGTTTCTTTGCATCCAAGGAGTACATGCACAAGGAGCACGTGCAAAGAATGCGAAAATACGCTTATGATCACACTGAAACTTAAACCGAAACAAGTTCATCGGGAACTACTTTGGCGCACTAACACAGAGCAGTTTAGCTCCGCCCCCGTAGCCTTCTCTTCATTGCCACAGAAAGTTGTCCCTGACTGTAGAAAGCCTGTACTGTGTTATTAGCTATGAATGAAGGAAAGAGTAAATTTGTGGGCTTGTTTCCTTTGTTAGACACAGTATCAATGAGAACTAACAGACAATAATGCCAAGGGAAGCATAGGGACGTTATTAGAATTGTAATGTAAATGTGAAGAAAGAAAAGCGGACAAAAAGATAACTTGCCCCGGCAGGGATCAAACCTGTGACCTTTGAATAATGCTTCCGATCCTCTACCACTGAGCTATGGTGGTGGTCAATCCCCCTGTCCACTTTATAGGATACACACGTCGAAGCATTAGTCAGTGGCACCTGTTGCCATTAAGGCGAGTGTCGAACACTCTCTTTTTTTTTTGCCTGTTTGGTGTCACGTAGTATCTGATCTTATTATGAAATGGCAGCTATCCAATAATCCCTCGCACACCACCTCAAGGCGTCAAGTCTGCCAGAACGACACCCTCATTATATGAATGAAGGAAAGTGTAAACTTAAGGGCTCGTTTTTTTTGTTTTGGAAGCAATAAGCAGTTCGGTGCCTGCCGGTGGCAAGTTATCGTTTTGTCCCCTATGTTTTCTTGGCATTACTGTCTGCTAGTTCTCATTGATATTGTGTTATTAGCTAGGTAGATAATGTGCTTTGACAGTAACTTGGCATTGATGTAATCGGGGTCTGCCCAGAGGACCGGAGCCAGCCAGAGTCTCAGGGAGATGGCGAGGAGAGGAGCCAGGAGCTGTTAACAGTAACTTTTAATTACAATATTTACAGCTAGCGTGTTACGTGATGATGGTAGCATCATGTAAGCCCGCGACGGAAGCATGATGGTAGCTTTTGGGAGCTTGTGAGAGCTTGTCAGGAGTGCCTCGGCACTCGCATTTTATGTCCCGGCCTTCCCAGGATTCCCTGCAGGAAAAAAACAATAGAGGCCAGGACAGTCCAATGAAGTTTGTCATCTTCACCTCCGTCCCCGAAAGGGGAAGGTGAAACACCGCCTCCTTCTTAATTCGCGAAAGGGGGAAGAGTCATGCCCAGATCAGCCCATGGCGAGGGAGAAAACACTGCACACCGCGCACGACACAGCACAGCACGAAGACGTTGAGTGATACGTGGAAGTCAATTTCACAGTCTGTTACAGTGATGGGCATGCAGCGCCAGGCAGACCACAAATTGTGGAAACAGTGGCATCAAGGCGCCACGGAGAATGTAGGAAATGCATCCGCAGGCAGTTCTCAAATGCTGGGCCCTGTGCCCGGGGCACCTTGACCACAAAGCAAGCCGCCTCGACGGCCAACAACTCTTCCTGATCCGTCAGTCGGTCAGGCGTGTCCAAAGGGTTTTACGAGGGGTGCCGACGACCTGGGATAACTAGAAGAACGATTTCTCTGTTGTCACTGCTCTTGGTGCATCTCTGGGAGCGCTGACTCGGAAGAAATCAGGGTAGGCTCAGCCACAATGTCTCATGCGTCAAAGCGGCGTCAAGCTAGGCAGGCCATTCATAACAGCGTCCAGTTGGCTTTGGGTTAATTAAAGCACCTGTTTATTTGTAGGTTGCGTGATAATTTCAGCATAGGTCGAAGCACTGATACCAATAGACTGAATATTTTAATCATGCAATGGAATGGCTACGTTGCTGCCAACCACATCAATGCGTAGGGGTGCACAGCATTACTATTGTGGACAGGAATAAGGGAGAGAAGTGCAGGTCTTTGATTAGATGAATGTAACACTATAAGTGATTGAGACAATGTATAAAAAATATTTGGCTTTATTTTGCAGGCTTGACCATTGAACACAACGTAGATACTATTGAAAAAAAAGAAAAAAAAAGAGAAGACTACAACAAAACATAGAAGAGGCGCTGATTGCTATTTTGCCTCTGGCTTTTCCTTGCGCTGCTCGGATGTTCATACGAAAGGCTTCTCTCGCTTCTTTTTCTTTCTTGTGTATGTTTGCAAGCTACTACCTCGTTTTGCACATGTAGTGCACTCTTGATTGTTGATCAAGTGATGCAAGCATCCTCCTTCTGAGTTTAAGTTAGAGGTGTAGTGCATCCTTTTACACCAACCCTGAAGCCCGCGCCTGCGTATCATACATAAAATATAGACGCTCGTGCCAGGCTGCCACTGCCAATCGGGTGGTGTGGGGAAGACTGGGGACAATTCAAGCCGCATGCCTTCTCCCCCATTCTTCCTCTTTCTCCTTCGCATTACCTTGCGCACCTGCTTGTGTTTTTGGAAAGCAATAAGCAATTCTAAAACAGACGTCGCACTCTTGTCCTCCAGTATGGGCTCTATAGAGGAATCTTTGTTTCCTGTAGTTTTTTATACTAATGCAAACAGGTAGTGTTGCAAAAAGAAGAAGATACACAACTTAAAAACATAATAGAGGTGCTGCCTGTGGTATTGAAAACCTTATGTGGGCCACTAAGCAAATAAAACTGCACGTAAGGTATTTGTTTGCATGATAGTTTTTTCTCCTTGCCTGTTTACCCTCCTGAGCTGCCTCTTTTTCATATCATTTGTGGTGCCTTGCAATGCCAATTTCGAGTGAAAAGTGGGTCATATGAAATTCGAGTTGAAGGTATACTTTTTTTTTTCAACTTATATTTCCAATTTTCTGGGATGATTAAATTCGGGCTGTGTGCCCCTATTGCTGCCATTCTTGCTGCATTAAACGGTTGTGAAACAAAAATGAAGCTGCCCAGTTGTAATTTTCCCTGCTTTAATAAGGAATAGACATGCTGATTCTGAAATTGTTGGTGCATTATCTAGTGTATAATTAATGATGCCCGTTTGAAATGGCCATTTTTTGGGCTCACAAATGACCATGTGGCCCTTCCGGCCACCGTAGGCACTAACATGTGATGTCAGTGAAACATCATGGTAAGAAAAATTATCTACAGAGCATTAGCTTTCTTTTCTTCAAAATGATACATTTATAAGAGACTAGGAAATTAGGAAACAGCCCTGCTATTTTTGTGCTCTGAGCTGTGTATACTGTGGAAGTAAAGCAAGTGATCTGCTTGATTCCACTTTCAAGTACATGTGGGTTCCGTCACGTGTTGCCTTTGCTTGTTTGGCACGGCATCTCAGTGTTTTGCTCACTGGTTGCGTTAGGTTGGTTTTACGGCATGTTTTGGGTAGCTTAGTCCTCGCTATGCCTATTGTGTGCGTCATCAGACAGTGCCACACAACCTAACAAAGCGGAAACAACATCCATGATGGCTTTACAGAGCCGCAATTTAGATGGTATGATGCGATGAATCTCCGTCAACTACGGCTCAGCAAACATCGTGGCATTGCCATGTTTTGTCGACGACAGAGATTTTCATTGGTTGACTTAAAGTGGCGTCAGCTGTACAGTTAAAGGGAACAGGAGCCAGGTATAGAAATTTGCCCAAGGTAAGCTGAATTTCTCCAAACTGAAGCAAGAGCACTGCGTCATTGCTGCTGTCACGTTACCACTCACATTTCTGTGTATTCCAGGAAATGACAGGGCAAATAAACCAGTAATAATGGATGCTCATGAAATATTAGTAGACTTGAATGTATCTTTCAAGGATTGTATGCATTTGTAGTTGGTGTGTATTTAAGTCAAAATGGCAGGTGTAATGGGATCCCACGGTACACAGTGAACTGCAAATCATAAAACCCATTCTACGTGAGTAGAAGTATTGTTACCACCAGGAAACATTGATTTAAGTAATCTTAAGGGGAGACACTGGTCTTTAAATTTTTTTTATTTTGAGTATTTAGAGCTGAAATTTTTATGTGATATGCATTTCTCACAGCTGGAAACGAATATGCAGTTAGTTTTCAGCTGTCACTTCAAGATTTTAAAATATTGACTGTTCCACAAACTTACGTTCTGCCCACTTTTTAGACCGCTTTCTCATAAAAGATTGCTGTAAATTAGGTATGGCAGTGTTCTGCAAAAGAACAGAAAGTGCAAGGAAACCATAATTTTATTTTTAGCTTCATTGCTTCGAGAGTTATGGCCTTAACAAGTAGACTCATCAGAAATCTGAAACTGTTGCCTAATTATATCACCAATCAAATTACTGTTCTTAATGAAATTATCATAATGTTTTGGTCTTGTTGCACTCATCGATGTATAAGCTTTCAAATGCTGCTATAATTATCAAAATCCAACCACTATATCAAAAGATACTGTGGGCAATGGCCTCGGACTTGATGAAAAACGTTGTTTTGAGAAAACGAGAAAAGAAGTTTAGGGACATGGTGAGCATGTATATTCAACAGGTAATGATGTAATCAGTGCAGTAATGATGCTACAAGCCACTGGAGTGTAGTCATCATTCTTCGAGCGCTTTCTTTTCATTACATGCCAGATGTTTCCATAGTTCAGATCGACATACTGCGTTTTGACGGTGCTTGCGCAGTCGTCAGCAATGTGCGTAGCAGCCTTCTATGAAACAGGAATCATTCCCACTTTCGCGTAATCTTCATACGTCTTTGCATCACCGTGACAAATTTAGGGTGAAAAAAAAAAAAAAGCAGTTTGTCCGTTTGCTGTGCCGCGCGAACCGCGAGCACGTTGATCCCGAACAGGCCGCGCGCCGCATCTCCCCCTGCTCTCGCCGAGCTCCGTACAAATTTCAGTTCCCCGCACTCATCAACATCAGCACAAGCTTCGTGGTGATTCCATATTCCCGATTTTTCTCGGAAATGCTGCCAGGCCCGCCACACACCGCACTTCATACACTGAAGCAGTTTACGACGGTGGATGGCGTTCCAGTAGTCGCAGAGTCTCAAAAAACATACTGCTCGTGTCGTGAGGCTGACGTCGACGAAAGCTCCCATTGAATGCCACTCACACTACATGCAAGGGCCACTTTTTCAGCGTCAGAAACAAGGGGAGTGCCGACGCGCAGATCTCGCGTGTGATCGTTGGCCTCGGCTATCGCATATGTGATTGCGGGAGCCACGTTCGTGATAGCGTTGGCACAGCCAGCTTTTTCCGTGTTCTCGGCAGCAGACCGTTTTGCTGATAAGACGCTGCATGCTCTCGGACACTGTTCTCGCTTCTTTTCGAACACATGAGCAGTATGCAACTTTCGATGACCGCCTGCCATCGCACCGATCGCACAGCGTTGCTTAGGCCTTGTCACAAAATGGCCGATTGTGCACCGCTGTCTAGCAGACGAATCTCATGACATCCAATAGGAAACCGGGAACTGCCCCACGTGACACAAATGCACCAATGATGTGCGAGTATTTGGTGTTTTTTTATTCACGATAGCTGCGTTGTTGCTAGACGAAAAGCGTTCTTCTGCTAGGAACAGACAAAAGATGAATACCGCTTTAAAATGAGACCAAATAGCCGTGCTGCTTGGTGTGGTTCTCAGGCACGCGGCGTCGAATATGACCGCTTTTGAGGCGGTTTTGTGAGGGAAAATGATCAGGAAACTGACTTTGAGACCGAATTACTCGACAAATACGCATTACATGGCAATAGCATTTCAGGAACACCATCTTCAGGCCCTATATATTTTTTAAAAAATACTTTAAAAAATAGATTTTTCGGCAATTTTTCGGTCTTCAAGACCCGTGTCTCCCTTAAGTCGCTGATATGGAGGGCACTCACGGGTCTCATTACTTTTTTTTAGGACAAAAACCGGAGAGCAAACAATGCATGGAACCTCTTACTCTAAATCACATTCTAGTAGCAGTTCCAGAATGAGAGAAGAAGACTGCACAGTTTTTGTGAAATGTACAAACTTTTAACTCCTCTCCGCCCACATTAAATGCTATATTAGAATAAACACGTCTCATTACAGATTGCTTTTAGGGTTCTAAAGGCCACGAGTAATCTTGAAAAACCTTAAAATAATGTTTTATTCTTGATGTTCAATTTATTCCTACATTACCGTGTGGCTGGTCAATCATAGCCACTTGTTGTTTTTATTGCGATAGGAAATATATGCACACTCTTGGCTGGATTTTGCGGCCGGTGTCTGCCGTCATTCACCGTATATGTGTACGTATTTATATACATATGTAAACGCAAGAAATAAAAATAATCGAGAAAAAGACTCCGGCGTGCGGAATCAAGCGCCCGACCTCCAGCTTGTCAGTGTGTGGTACCAGCCACTGAGCCACGGAGGAACGCCTCCTTCAACATTGAAACGGCCAGCTATTATATTTACCACTTACCGTTGGTGATGCCGATCTCGGGGAATCATCGTGTTTTCAGCATTACCAGCGAGATGGCACAATGAGCGGGTGTCGCCAGATGGTCACGATCTGGCGATGCGTGCTCATGCGTTCATCTCCCACACGTACTTTGCCCCGCGGGAGAGGGGGGGTAGACGCTCACATGTGCACGCGCTTATCTCGTGGTGGGGAGAATCTTACACCTTGGTGTTTCACTTGAACGATTCTGTTGTAGTTACCGGGCACTCAAAGGTCACTGCACTCGCTGCAAAGTCTCTGTTTGCGAAAAGGGCATGCTTTTAAGATACAGAGAAATAATGACTGAGACATTCGACCTCATCGATTTTCCACTTCTGGCTACCCGCAGGCTGCCAGAGCCAGCCAGAGCGCGCTCGTTTTTTTCTGGCTGCCCTGTACCCCCGCGGCGCACTTCCGGTTGGTGTTCGCTTTTCTCAGGTTGGATGGTTCTGGTGACCCGCGGGGAGTCTGAGGGTCGCTAGACGCTTCCAGGACAATTTAGTCGTGGAAGCTCTCTGGAAGCTTTTGGGCAGTTTTCGGGCTAGCAGACGCTGAAAAAATACGATACGCGCTCGGCGCCATCTTTGTGAGGACTCGACGGATTGCGATGTGGGCGCTTGACTAGGGCGGCTAAAATCATAGCCACCTTATCTTGACGGCTTGAAGACTGCGCCTTGGCTTGTCATTACACGTGGTGTTATCTTCTAAAGCCTGTTCCGCCGTGCAAGATGAGACGATTACGAATGGCAGCAAGTGTTTGAAGCTACTGTTCATCGCTTTTGTTATGTTTCTCGTGAGGCGTCCTCCTGTGAACAACGCGGTGAACTGATGCCTGCTTTCTGTGCATTTAGCAAAAACGGTTGTGGTTGAACTAGCTCGCTGTGTCGTATGTTTGCGTGCGTGAGCCTTTTAGAACTTCACTGCGCGATCGATATTTGATGGTGATCGAAAGCTTTAGAAAGCTGATAGATCGCGTCTGTTGTCTTCAAGCGTGTGATGCTCGCTGGCGGCGAACGGTGTGCGGGCGCACTTCAATCTATGGGCCAGCATATGTGGTATGGTATTATATGCTTCGATGCGAGAAAGAAAAAAAACAGAAATGGATTCAGAAATGCATACATGCCTTCGTTGCCTATTTCATCGTTGGCTTGTCTTTTTTCACCTCTTCGTAATTATGCTGCGCAGTATGTACGGTTTCGTTATGACTAAGTTGGTCGAATTAAAGCTGATATACATGACATTTGTAAAGTGCCTCTTAGGACTGGAAAACAGGCCCAGGCAAGTCCCAAGACGGGTCGAAAACGTGTCATGCTAAAGTTTATTTTATATACGATGCGCACTCGTGGTACCGATACCTGCGCATGTCTAAACTTTAGACAAAAATGTAAGTTGGTCAACACGTGTTTGCGACGCATACTACGCGATAGCTGAGCATACTACGATATATCCTCGAGTCCTTTTGGGGACACGATCACTTTCGCGTTATTTCGCATCGTGTTGTGCAGTGACTGTCACATGCACTAAGAAGACGTGAGCTATTTTTAAGCCGTCAACGTCGTGGCAGCTCACCTTGCATCCTCCTCGAGGCAGCGTGCGTCAGCTGGCTGTTTCGTTCGAGGACTCGGCGAGTGATCGGGCAAGCGAAGTCGTACCCCAAATACGTATGCTTGAGGATAATATTTCAGCTTTTTGGCGAGCTTAGCTATATATTTTCAAGCTGGCAATGCAGAAAGAAACCAAGGCGCATGCCGCGCATTGTTTCTTTTGCTGCCACGACGTAACCTGCCACGACGTAAAGCTGCCACGATGTAAGTAGCTTATTTACGGTTACGCTGGCTGTCCCAGCGTTCGATTTTGTGATTTTCGGGCAGCTTCGGGTTGTCTCGGGTTCCCCACACATGTGATCACGACGCTGTTTTCTGTCTCCACCAGAACTAGCTGGCTGACCCTCTGGCTAGCTCTGGCTGCCCGAGAGCCGCCAGAGGCCTGAAAATCGAAGAGCCCCATTTATTCGTGTTCATATGTACCTGTGAGCACGTTTTGTGCATCATTTGTGCATGAGTAGCACGAAGCACATTTTGATCGACTTTTCATTTTTCGCGTGACATTCCAATTTGTTGCTATCGCCTTCATTTCTTCGCCTTTGCGGCAAAGCTGTGACTTTTTCATTAAGAAATTCACCACAACTGACCTTCCATTTTTTTTGTGATATCAGCAGATGGCACGGCAAAAATAAAATATGCTCAAAACACAAATTTAAGTCGCAAGTTGCTTTGATGCTGGCAGCTTTCATAAAACAAATAGCGCGTTTTTTTAATGTTTTGTTGACGGTCCCACTTGGAAAATGAAAGAAAAGGCTTGTATTTTAAAGCTGCACTAGAATAATCTGACAGCGACAAAAGAGTGCCACTCTCATCTAAGGGCGAGCAGCATATCGCTATTGAGTAGCCATATTCCGCACAAGACAGCTTGTTTCTTCAACACTAGTGGAAACTGATTAACACAAACTGCCCACCAGCACTCCATGATTTGCTTTCATGGCCACGCACTACTTCGAATGGCTTTTGACAGCTGATGGTGTCGAGCTTTTACGACGCAGTTTTTTACAGGCAAGAGAACAGACACTTTTGGAGTCTGCTGTACGGTGCACTGAAGTCAATCATCGTCTCTATTTTGAAAATATATTTTACATTGTGCTTACAATTAAGTTGCCTTTTTTATGAATTATTTAGGTGTTTTATATAAGTAGAATTGATTACCTGAGCAAATGAAAGAGTTTCAGTACTTTTAGGCCGAATGATGCAAGAGAAACTTAGCCCAACGAAATTATCTGATGCCTTGCCCATGCAGGTCAACGGCTGCCAGATGGTGCCCCCAGCTGGTACAGCGCAGACATCAGGAGCTGACTTGCCAACAACACTTACTCACTGTTCAATTCTCCTTGGCCTTCTGGTCTGCACTACATGGCCAAAGAAGGTTTGGAGCCACTACCTCCTTTTTTCTCCCCATTTCCATATGGCTGTCCTATTCTGATGCCAGTGGCTTTTATTCCTCCCTTTTGAAGTCAATTTCAACTTTTTGTTCTTTTTCGCTTGTGGCTGCTCCTGTTATGCAAATATATGATGGTTGTTTTCCTAGTGTCGTGCGCTTCTTAATAATAATTTGCATGTAGAGGTGTGCACTGCGGCATTGCGCCACCACTGATGCATGTTTTTGTTCACGCCACTGCTAAAGTCTTGAAAGTGATCACGTCGCCACCCCCTTGCAATAATTGTGGCACGCCACTATTAGTCTTTATTTTAACCTTATCAGGGAATCTGGACATAAACTGTATCACTTCAGCGGGGACGCTTTTCTTGATGTGTCCATGTAATTGACTTACCATTTCAACTGCTACTGTTTTCCGGTTTTTCCTCATCAATGTTATTTTGACGCCGGGAAGTTTTCACTGCTCTAGATGGAAATTAGAGGAACATAATGTGCTATAACCATGGGGAAAAATGGAAGAGAGCGTTGCAGCATCTATGAGATCACCTACTCTGAAGCCGCTACCTCCTTGGGCTCGTGTCACAGTTTCCATCATGCTCTTTTTTTTTTCATTTTTTTTTTTTTTGGTGAAGTCATGAGGAAAGAAAAATGAAAATTCATAAGCCTGTGCGCCTTACTCGTGGGAGAGCATACGTATTTACTCGCACAATTTGCGCCCTCGCGTAGTTTATGCATCCCTAATATTTAGCCAGCTTTACTAAAGAAACAATATTTACTCGCGTATTTGTGCTAAAATGTGTGCAAGCAGTAATGGCAATATTTCACAACACTTCATTGCTACCTAATTAAAGAGAGAGTGGTTTAATAGCAAAGTATTTCATCTTTAGTGTCAAATCTCTGGGAGCTTTAGAAGATATATGTGTGGAACCCAGTGGCAGGCGAAACAGTGATGAGTGTAGATTATCTTGTCTGGCCGTCTACCTTTAATATCCTTCTTGAGATTTTTCTTGGCCAGTTACCACAAAACACTCTACTTTTTGTGTGGAAAACCATGGGGACAGGATTTTAACTGAAGTGTTTATCAGCCGCAGTTCTACTGACTTGAGAAACTGAGTTTAGTCATATTTGAGAGACTTGGGAGGAGGAAGCTAATTGTGCTTCCTCCTCCCCCTCTTCACTTACTTTTTTTGTCTTTCTTTCTGTCTCCTTTTTGTTGCATTATTTTTATTATTTGCAAAAAAGCATCTACATCTACTAGTACGTTCTGGTACTGTAGTGCGCGAGACATTCATGTGCATTGCAGGGATATGAACCTGTGCTCTTATGAGCATAGGCTGTCATACGCTCTACAGCAACTTGAGCAAGCTTTGAACTCTGAAAACCCATGTATTTTTACTAGAACACGCAAGTACTCCTAAAGCACTGAGGTAACTTTCAGGCTGTTTTAAACAGTTCTCATGTATTCAAAAAGTTTGTCATTGCAAGTTGCATTTTCTTCCTTCGTTGCTGGCAGTGGCACTAAAGACACTTCATTTTTTTTTTTTTTTGTAGAGGCCTGCGTAGTTTGGTTTAGGTGCACATGTAAAGAACCCTGGCTGGTAGAAATTAGCAGATCTTTCCACTATGACATGCCCCATAATTGGGTTGTAGTTTTGCCATGTAATACCCAAAAAATTATTATTGCATTGGCTGTCATGTCGATCAGAATGACAACACCGTGCAGTTTATTGAAGCACTTGCATGCATTTATGTGCTGCTGTGATGTAGTACTTGTACAGCATATGAACAGTTCATACCGAAATATTTTTGCAAGGATTCTACAAAGTCTTCTCTATAAGAACTTAGCCAACTTGAATGTTCTTGCTTTAGGGGCTGATGTGACTGCTGAAAGTGGTTTCGCTGCATGTAGCTGCGACTTTAACTTCTAACAGATAATTGTGCACATTTCTAAGCACCAATAATGCATTCTTACAGCTATGTTCTGTAGCTCTGTAGATCTTGTGTTAGCCAGTGCTGTGGCAGTCATGTGGTCAGCATTAAAGGGGCCCTGCAACTTGTTCAAGTAATCATTGAATGGCTCCTTAAAATGAGTCAATGGCCTCACGAATTGATTGCTGCAAAAAAATTTTTGTAATACATGGACTACAAAAGAAGTTACAGGAATTCGTCGTACGCTTTAACAAGGAAGGCTACACTTGATGGGCAACTTCTTTGTTTATGTATAGATCTGAATGAAATTTTCACAGTTTGTTTATTTAGATGTGCTGATTCTATAAAATGTAATTACTTTTTCGATAGGTCAGGTAGTTTCCAAGATACTCCCCAATCAATGTAGAAGCTGGGTCCTTTGTTTGCGGCCTAATTAGCATGTAAGCAGGAATCACGAAACATTGGCGACAGTGTAAACACAAGTAGGATGTTTAAGGAGTGAAATGTGCTATAAATCAATTTGCTGATCCAATTTCAACAAGAGTTAGAGGACATCAATGTTCAGAGAAAAAAAAGCCACCTTCACCTGTGATGCATGTGACCCAATTAAAAATTTTTTTATCTGTATGTTGCCTTCAACTTAGGCATATTGCATACTGCATGCATTTATCTTTCTGGCAAAAAAAAAAGAATTATGCTGATAGCTCGATTGGAACAGAAGTTATTTTCTCTCAAACTTGGCAAATGTGCCAAAATTGATGTTTTGAAAAAACGAGGAAAAACAATTTCAGACACCTTTATTCCAAAAATTACTAATAAAATTTATAAAAATGCACCAGTGGCCTAATCGCCCCGCCGCGGTGGTCTAGTGGCTAAGGTACTCGGCTGCTGACCCGCAGGGCGCGGGTTCGAATCCCGGCTGCGGCGGCTGCATTTCCGATGGAGGCGGAAATGTTGTAGGCCCGTGTGCTCAGATTTGGGTGCACGTTAAAGAACCCAGGTGGTCTAAATTTCCGGAGCCCTCCACTACGGCGTCTCTCATAATCATATAGTGGTTTTGGGACGTTAAACCCCACATATCAATAAAATCAACCAGTGGCTTAATCTGAATGCATCCCACTCTTATGCTTCTTCCTGACCAGCTTTCTCTAACTTTGCGACGCTTCTCTCTATTTATTTGAGGTTGCACTCTGACGACAGTCCTTCTCTCTAGCCCAGGATGTGCTGCTGAATATCATGACGTCCAGCTGCTCTAGAATAGCAGCAAATGCATTGACATTGCCCGTGTTGAAGCACAGCACAATTTCTGCAGCAGCAGCATGCACAGAAAAAGAGAATCGGGCTCTTTTGATACCAAACTCCAAATCTCGCATTGGAGGCTTTCGTGTGAATTCTGAGTCTTGCCTTGCTGGCATCTTGCCTCGCTGCTGCACCACTTGACTCCGAAGAGAGCCCAATTTTTCACGCTGTTGCCAACACTGACGAAAGACCCTCAAGCGTCGTGGTTGTCTCGCGGGCGCGCACATCGCGAACTTCACTGGCATTAGTTACATTAGCATCTGCCCGCACACGGCCGGTGTCGACATAGCGCGCACTGTCAGGGAGGCTTGTGTCTATGCACACTTCGTTGGCGATAGCATCGGCGCAGTTATAATTCACAGAGCGTCTGCTATCTGGGGAAGCCGTTTCGCAAACTTTTCTTTGATAACATCTTCAGTACACGGGCGGCCAGCGTCCACGTCGCGCACGCACTACCACGGCGTTATCAAACAATGTCGGCGCTTGCTCTTGCGACACAGTAGCAGCAGTTCTGCCTTTCTTCGGTGAACAGCGAAAATAATGCTGCGATCTGAACTTTTTTGCACCGCCGAGCATAGCGAGATGCACAAGCACGTTAGAGGTACAAGTAACAACACCTTCGTAAGGGCAATACCCTTTTAAAATGGTGGCGGACACTGCCAGCGAGTTTTCCTGGCCAATCGAGAAGCGCCATGTTGGTCACGTGTGTCAAGCAACCAATAGAATCACGTGCTGTGGGTGATTTTGACTTCGCTTTTTTTGCTTTTGCAAGGGGCAGATAGTTGTCTACTTGAAAAGAAAAAAAAAAAAGCTAGAAAGCGACCTTTCCAACAAGACCAAAAGACACTGATGGAGTGCGTAGTTCGCGTGCCGTCGGCGGTTAAGTATGGCTAGTTCACACTGCAGGTCTTCTTGTGCGAAGTTGCTCTCTTTTTGGGATATAACTTGAGAAATAAGTGGAATTTTGAAGCCAAACTTTGCTGATAGGTGAGGAAGGGCATCGGGTACGCGAAAATGATGAGAGAAAAAAATGCGATTTTTGGGCCGATTTTCGACTTACAGTGCCACGTCCCCCCTTATGCGCTTCCTCTCCTTTTTTACCTGTGAGCGCACTCAAAGCTAGGACTGGGTGATCTGGGACTGGGTGAAAGGCAAGCAGCTATGTCTGTTTGTCAGTGCATGTCATGACCCTGAGTGCTTTCTTTTCCTTTCATTGCGAAATCAATTATACCTACATTCTCGACTTGTTCTTGCTGTTGGGGTCATGTCACTCGATGATGAAACAAGAAAGGTCCATGATGATGCCTTAGAACAGGATTCGATGAAAGAGAAGTGGTGCATGGCTCGAAGATCTTTCATTGATTCTTTCTCGTGGTTCGTACAGGTCCTTGAAATCCTTGAAAACTCTTGAATTCAAAAAATTCATTTTCAAGGCCCTTGACGAAGCAGTAATGCAGCATAGGCACACAGAATCCCATTTTGCAAAATGCATGTGAAAAAAAAAAAAGTTAGTTTCATGGCGAGGGGAAGCAGTGAATGTGGTAGCAAAAATTAGAATGTCACACGAAGAAGGGCAAGCAACCCCATACATACAACGTGCCTCTCGACTCAAAGGATGCACGCAAAGAAACCGTATAGGACGAGTGCTGATGAATGACTGTCACAGCTTGACACTGGAAGTGTCCTGCTTAAACAAACCAAAAAGGATGCTAGAAAAGAACACATGTATCCACAGGATGAGTGTAAAATAACCGCTGTCACAGTTGTTACTTCTTGGTTGTTGAGCAACGTGCTGCAAATGTCAATCGTGCACTAGCCAACACTCTTCATGGGGTAGGACTACCAAATTTCAAGGCTATAGCAAGCACCGTGTGGTTTTAAGAATATTTTAAGTTACTTCCCAAATGTACCTAAATGCTCATTCTCCTAATCAGGCCCACGCAAAGGCATCCAACACTGACGTAGCTCTATAGGAAGGGCAACGAAAGTTTAGTGACGTCACACCAGATCTATAGTCAGGTGAGTTATATCCGGACTTCTGCTCCGTACAACCGTCAGCATCTTTAACCTGAACTCTCCTACGCATGTCCTTGCTCGCTTGAATTGAGGTTAGCGCCGCCAAGCGTCGAAAATTATATTCTTGCTGCAGTTAACGATAGATGGAGCGCACGTTGATTTCACTAGTAAACTTCTGTTTTCAGTCTGCATGACTGGCCCTTCGAATGCACTCACTTGCCATCCTGTTTTGGCCATGTTTCACTCATGGCAATGTTATTGCACGTGGCCATGGCATTCATTGTCGTATATTTATCTCGACAATGAACCATTCCATGCGGCAGCTTACACCTTTCGAGTTGAATTCGCAGCTACTGCTCAAAGAAACCACATGTATATAAAACAGAGCAAACGCACTTTCATTACATTTGTAAAAGTTTATCAATACAGTAAAAGCTCGTTATTCGACACCCATTAATTCGGAAATTCGGATAATTCGGACGGCTCTATTGGTTCCCGGCCAAAGTGCATGTTAGTCTATGGACCAAACCTTCGTTTTTCGTCGGAAATCGGCTCCGCACCGCTTCATTCGGACAAATGCTGACGGCTGCTGCTACACAAAAATGTGATAAAGCAGCGCTGGCACCACTGGAGTGAAACCGAAAACTGAGTGGCATCGCCATCATCATCAACTAGTGGGGGCGATCGCAGCATCACCGAACGTCGGCATCTTCTTTCTTCTCCACTCAGCGCCTCCGACGCCATTTTCCTTTGTGTGTCGTGTCGGAACCATCTCTTCTTGCGGTTCTCTTTTTTTTTCATTGTGACCGTATTTGCATGCCACCACCATTGTGCGCTACAGTGATGGCAACGCCGAAAAAGCGGCAGAACTACGACGCGAAGAACTTGGCGACTGAAGTGGAAATTTTGGAAGCACTGAAAACGGCAAATCGCGACAGCAGGTTATGACCAAGTACAACGTGAAGCGAAGCACGTTGGGAACCTACGTGAAAAATGAATAACAGATTCGACAGCCTTCGAAAGCGAGAAGTTCATGCCTCTAGAAAGCGGTTGCGAACCGCAGCTCATCTCCAGCTCGAAGAAGCTTGCTCCGGTGGATTACTGACTGTCGCAACGCGCATCTGCCTTTGAGAGGACCTCATCATGGCGCAAGGTGAGAAGTACGCTGGAATGATGAACATTGAATCGTTCAAAGCATCAGAAGGGTGTTTGCGAGGTTTCGAGGGAGACACGAACTTGTCTTCAGGTGTGTGCGGCAAAAAAGGCCAGTGTTGACGAAAGCGTGACCACCGAGTGGAGAAATGTGAAGCTGCTGGAGCACATCGCTGCATATGAACCACGTGACGTGTTCAATGCAGATGAAACTGCTCTATTTTCAGAGCTCTGCCCGACAAGACGGTGACTTTCAAAGGGGACGCGTGCATTGGTGGCAAGAAGTGCAAGCAAAGGATAACTGTGCTTCTTGCCGCCAATATGACTGGCACGGAGCGCTTGCCACTACTTGTCGTCAGAAGGTGTTTAAGCCACGTTTTAAGAACGTCAAAAGCCTTCCTGTCGAGTACACAGCGACAGGAAGGCATGGACATCGGACATTTTTCGCGGCTGGCTGCAGCAGTTGGACCGGCACTTCACGTCGAAGGACCGCAAGATAATTATGGTTGTTGACAACTGCATGCCCATAACTGTACAGTCGAACTGAAGAGCATCAAAATAGTTTTTTTGCCGCCCAACACTACGTCAGCTCTTCAGCCGATGGACCAGGGTATCATTCACTACGTGAAGTCGAAGTACCGCAAGCACCTGCTAGAGCTAATGATCCTATGCTCAGAAGCTGGAAAGTTGTATCAAGTGGACTTACTCGGCGCAGTGCACATCATCCCCGTGTGGAAAAACACTCCGCCGCAAGTCATCGCCAACTGTTTTCGGCACAGCGGTTTTGTGAGGCCCAAGCGCAGCAGTAGCTGACGATGGCATCGAGGAGGTGTCAGCCGAGTCCACCGACGATGACTGCCCACTTTCGATGCTGTCCTTCCCACAGATGTGACCTTTCAGGACTACATCGCGATTGATCATGTGTCGCCACGATGGTCTCCTGACCGATCAAGAGATTATTAATGATGTCACAGGCGCCCTAAAGACCACGATTCCGACGAAGAATCATGCGAGGAGATACAGCCGCGACCTCATCGCACCTCACGGGAAGTCTCGGAGGCGCTGTTAATATTAGAGGACGCTTGCCTGAACACTCCGACAGCTTGCGTGCTGTTGGCCATTTGGAACAGTTAAGAAAAATTGTGATGTCAGCCGGAATCTGCGCGAAAACGCAGACGACAATTACAAAATACTTCAACAAATAAAGGTATTCTTCTGCAGCTTGATTTTAAATGTTGTTTTCCCTGTTCATTTGTTAATTCGGCATTCGGTTAATTCGGACAGTTTTTCCGGTCCCGTGAAATCCGAATTAACGAGCTTTTACTGTAAATAAATTTGAAATGTGGTGGCATTGTTAATGTTCTGATTCACTAATTTTCAGACAGTGTGAATTCTACTGTTCTCGCAATTTAAAATGTGCCTTCCGGCTTAGTTCATGCTGCATGAAAGATGAATGTTTATTGCCAGCAAATGGCGTTAATAGAAAGAACGCATTAGCAAACTTTCTTCGTGTTGTTGCAATTAACCATGTGTTTAAGTAACAAAATAGATACCCTTGTTCAAGCTTTCCTTTTTCAGAAATAGCTATCTCAATCGGCACAGCCAAATGGTATTGGGGTACTTGCTCAAAAAGGTGAGACGGGGCGACGAGTTGTGTATGTTCGCATTACACTGCTGCTGTCTAGTACATTTCATTTATGATCAATATTTTCTTTTCACTTAAAAAGACAGTATCCTATTTGATAAGATGGCAGCTTAAGCTTTTGTGTGCGATAACTGCGCATGAAATTGCTTTGTTTACATTCTAGCCCCGCATCTTCTTTGCTGAGAACCCACACATACATTGTGCTTCAAGACCACATCTTCTATGCAGCATGAACCGAGCAGGAAGGCACACTCTAAATTGCGAGAATCGTTCAATTCGCGCTGTCTGAATATATTAAATCAGAACATGACCAAGCCACCACTTTTCAGATTATTGTGCAACTTTACAAACGTCATGAATGTGCGTTACTCGGCTTTTTACATGTGATTTCTTTTGAGCAGCAGCTGCGAATTCAGACTTGAAAGGTGCTTAAGCTGTCGTGCCGAATGGTGGATTGTAGAGATAAGTATACAACAACGAACGTCATGGGTGTGCGTGATAACCTAGCCATCAGCGAAACGTGGCGAAAAAGGGATGCCAAGGAGTGCGAAAACGCTTTTATTATCAAAACGCTTTGTATATCAGTTCTGGTCACTTCAGCAGATCACTTCAGGACACTTGCTCTCTTCTTGTCGACTTCTCAACTTTTACTGTGGATATAAATCTCTGTCGCTTGTACGAGTGGCTCTCATCTCTGCGAAGTTAGGCAGTGCCCGGGCCCGATGATGGGGGCTAGCTACGAATGTCAAACCGCCGTACCCAGCTTTGCTGCATTGTCCGGCTCGACGACTTCACCTCGTATCGTCCCACAACAGCAACGTTGCTGTTGGTGCGATGACCGTCACTCGCGCCGACATGTCTTCTGGTTGCGACCAGCACTCACTAGGGCGCTGGACTGCAGGCAGTTGCGCAGGTCCCAGGCATATCCATCGCCCGAAGTCTCAACCGCACTCCTGGCCAGCGGCGCTGACAATGTGCAGAAGACAGCCAGCCGTGGGCTACATCACTCCCGATGCGTACATTAAAAACACTCGACATAACAATGGAGTAGGGCCTAGGGAATGGAGCTTTGGGTTCTCGCCCACGTGGTACGATGGTCAGTACTGCTAGGACCATCACAGTACTGCTAGCTGACCATTCAATTGGCGGGACCGTGACGCCCAGCTCAAAAATAAAATAAAGGTCACTTTTCTTAACTCGTGCATCACAAGATAACAATAAAGAAAGTGAGGGAAGCTGAACGAAACACCTCAACGCCACGATTCACCTAATTGTGCCACGTGCGACAGGCGGCTGCACAAAGCCTAGGACTAATGAGTTGCTTGACACCAACCGGCATCCACCCAGCACCCAGCCTAGGGGCAGAAGAGGCAGCCGCAAGGAGACGTCCACTCTGTAAGGTGGCCCTACTCGCTCGCCGCACACAACAGCTTACCGAGCGATTCTCCGCCCCAAACAGTGTCACGACGCCTCGGCGTCGAGCCGTAAGACAAGGCAGCAACGACGCCCGGCCCCTAAGTCTAAAGAGATAGGAGAAGCTATTTACAGAAACTCTGACCACCTACGAGGCTTCCATACTCGCACGCTTTGGTCTTGGCCTACAATTTACTTGCTGTAAGCTTTGCTCACCCCGGATGTAGACCGCATGGCTCTCGGCCCAACTTAACGTTCTTGAAAACCAGCCTCAAAAAAAAATAAAAAAAAACACTTGCGAGCAGAAAAAAAGTCAATGTGCCGACGAGTTGTCACAACAACCGATCTCCTTGCTCTCAACAAAGCGCACCACTGACGCTAGCAATGCAAGTCCCCTTAGGCCTACTTACCCCGGCTCAAACGAAAGCTTGAACTGAACTGTGAAAAACAGTTGTCCGATGCTCGAAGAACCCCACGTTGGGCGCCAGCGTGGGATCTCGTGAGGCCAGTGCGTCACGCTGTTGAAGTCAACGGACACAGTAGACACGGTTGAAGCAAACCAACAACACACATTTATTTAACTATCTTTAGAACGACGACATCGTCAGCTGATTATTATAACATCAATTGTGATCCACACGCTAGAAAACCTTACACAATATTACACAACACTCGAATAGAAAACAAGGCGGTGTCGCTAACGCCCGACTCACTACAAGTGTCCCCGGCAGATGGCTCGTGGTGCCGTGCACCACGGTCTTACTGCAGAAACAACCATTCGCGCCAAACGCCACCAGCCAAGAGACTTGCTCAACTCTCCGTGCCGCCACCATGGCTTGCCGCCAGGGGTCACCACCGGCGCTACCAGTTTAAAGGAGCACTGACATGAAATTTACTCATGTCAAGATTTTGTCGTCAACGAGTAGCTATCAACCCCTAGTAGCGATTCGCGACCTAAACACATCTGAGTGATGAAGTATCTGTATATTAATATATTCGCTATCGAACGCGGTTCAAAATGGGTGGAAAGCCTGCCAATTGTAGCGCTGGCAGCGCTACAAGGGGTTGTGGCGAGGGGCAGTGTCACTCTAACAGCGAGTGTGGACTTTGACCTCAAGGGCACAGTCCGAAGTGCTGACACACACTATCTCAGCAGACACCTCCAAAATGCTGTTTACCTTTTTATGTGCTATGCTCTCACCCTTTCGCGTTCAACACAGACTGCATAAAAACTGCCTCTCTCCTGGGAGTGGCTGTATTCCTTTAACAGCAATTTGCAGCGGGGCTGCTAAATGTGAGGCTAGATAGGCCAAGTATTATCCAGCAGGCAAGTTAAAACTGTGTAAAGCAAACGCATAAAAATATACAAATGTGCACACACATGGAAACGCGGAAGTATGACATGTTGTTGGGCTAATAGGTTCAATATTCAGCTGCCAGTTTAAACTGCATGAAGAAGACAACATGTAAGAACATAGGAACATGCACTATGCCATACATTGCATAGCCATGTATGGTGCAGATAAGAGTATAGCAAGGGTTAAAAAGGGAAGAGAGGTTGAGCAGGAGAGAGAGGGTAGAAGCGGAGGCAAGTGGAGAAGGGATACCGTATTACCTGCTTAATGAATCCAATATTTTTCTCGAAAAATTGCAGCAAAGTGGGGGGGTGTTTATTATGTGGGGCAATTTTATGACATTATCTTAGGATGAGCAAAAATGTGGTAATTAATGCAAAAAATTAGGCCACTTAGCCTTTCACAATTGACATATGCATACACTGTTTGAAAACAGCTTATTCGTTGCACTTCCCTCATTTCGGCGGTTGATGGCGCTATCTTCTGCAAGCTGTCTCGACGCCACCTGCGCACGCCATAAAGCGCTTTGCAGCTATCTTTTCTCTCAATCGTTTAACTGCAACAGTGGTATCTGCTGAGATTTGAAAAGCACCCAGAAGCGTCGCTACGACGCACTTTATCAACTTTGCGTCAATCTCGCACGATGGCCGCGCCACCGCCGTTTATATGTAGCAAGTAACCAACATTGCAGCAAGCTGCCACCAAAGCATCAAAACAAACCGCCGATAAGAAGATTAACAAACATACGGCCGCCACCTCGCTGTCCATATGAGAAGTTACTGTAGAAAAGGTAGCCTATATCTTGCGTTCTTTGAAGTACGCGCGTGTAATGAGCACGAAGAGCAAATTGCAACCGAAGCGAGAATTGGGGGTGCTACCATGTTGTGGAAGTAGTCAGGATCTTTTGTGGTAAACAAAGATTGTGTATAACATCACAATTTGTTGCTCATGTATTGATTGCTTTGCCTTTACAAGGAGATGCGATTTGAAAAAAAAAAAGAAGCTTGTTATTTGTAGCCTAGAACAATTAAATTTTTAGCTATATATATATATATATATATATATATATAGGCTTT
The DNA here is from genome assembly GCF_013339725.1 of Rhipicephalus microplus. Lineage (NCBI taxonomy): Eukaryota > Metazoa > Arthropoda > Arachnida > Ixodida > Ixodidae > Rhipicephalus > Rhipicephalus microplus. The sequence goes on along the minus strand of NW_023608401.1, from coordinate 3,866 downwards.
TATGCCGATTTCAAATACGTAATTAGTTTTATAGTAAGTGCACAGTTTTCATTTTGTGCCATGGCAATATGTAAAATTAGGCATTTTAGAGATAGTGGCGTTAAAATGAGATGAGAAATACTTCCTCATTGGGTGTTTGTTTTAAAAGACCCTTTACCAGGTTTGGTTACCAAGGAAACAAGTGCAGCTTGTGTATTGGTGGCTGTAAATCACGTCTGCAAAGTCTGAAATGGCTATATGATATAATAAAGGTCTCAAATTTCAAACAGAAAGATTCATATTCTATTGTCAAAAAGGCTGTATCTCGAGACGAAAATCATGCCGCATGCAACAACCATTGCTTAGAATGGCACCGACAGCAATCAGATAGGAGTTTGCAAAGTTGCCTATGAAGATGCTTCATAACAAAAGCCAATATTACTGCTTGTCACAGTCTGCGCATATAGCATTTAACTGAAAATGGCTTTGAGCCTTTAGGGCGTTTTGGGCTCGTGTTCCAGCAAGCATCCTAAAGTACTACACAAAACCCCCTTCGAAGAGGTTTTAAGTGGGTATGTAGAACCGGTGGCGGTGCCGATTGAAGCGGAAGCCGTACACTTCGAATATTTGTAGTGGTCAGGCTGCTTTATTAAGGGGAGATGCTACTTGAAGACACTTTTTTTTTAACATTCACCCTAGAGCAATGACACTTGGGCTGTTCATGGAACTTTTTATGCTGGTTTCAAATATATAATTAGTTTTTGCAAGTTAATACTTTTAGCTCTGCGAAATGACAAAGTGAAAACCTTAACGCTTTTGCCCCCCTCTTTTCATCCCCGAACTTCCGTAAATTTTTATGATTCATAGTTCATAATGTTTGAAATAAAGTGTACAAGGCAAATAACTAATTAGGAAGCACATACAAAATATGTAATAGGCATAAAAAATAATAGACGTAAAAAAGTTTTATTTCACCTGTCTTAGTAAAGGTTTACGTAGTATTTTTTTTTATACAATAAAATATTGAAATTAAACTAGATAATTGCATTTGCCATACTTTGGAAAAAATTTGGGCAAAATTTCATGCAGATCCGAGCACTAGAAGTTTCCGAAAAAGGAGGGGCACATTGAAAAAAATGGCAGAACTTGTGTTTTGAGAAAACGAGTTTTTGAGTTAAAATTCAGTTTTTATTTATGAAAGATCATCAAATCTGACGAAATTTGTACACCAAGAAGAACAATCCTTGTTGTAGTGGCCACTGCGACTAAAATACGCCAGCCCCATGATTATGTCCCTCTTGGCTTTTTCGAGCCGACTCCTCACAGACATTCGCTCACAGACAGCGCCATGAAACGCTTGCCAAACTTCCGCTCATCTGGCAGAACCTTGTGCCAACTGCAAGCTAGGAAGAAGTTCGACAGGACTGCAAAATCCAAACTAAGTCCGATGTCATGCCATTTTGCGGCCATGTTTGTGCCACATACCGTCGTACATAATGTCAATGTCCTCCCTGCTAAGTTCTCTCACTGCGAGCTCTTTCGACCTCGTAAGATTGGTGCTGACGTCATCCATTCCCGCATCACGAACTTTCCGGCTGACGGGTGTGAATGACTTTGATGCATTGGTTTTTGCAAGCCAACAACTGCCGCAAATCGGACCAGCTGCTCGTAGCCTATTCCTACAGAGCGCGCCGCACAACGGCTTTCACTTGCGAGCAATGATTTTTCATTTAAAACGGAGATAATTACATGAGAAAAGCATTGTTCAGCTGCGCTGCTCGACAAGACATGGACCCCGCAAATAGGCTTCACAGCAAATACAGGGGCGCAGTGGCCAATGGCGGTCCAGGATCCGTACCACGTGATAAGCCAGTCGCGGCGCTTGAAAAACGCGCAGAAGCGTGCTTGTTTTTATTTTTCTTGCGCCGCATCCGCGAGGGAAACTGTTGTTGCTTGATGAGTGAGGCTCAACTCTTCGGCTTGCGATCAACAATGGCGAGCGGCGGCGGCGCATTATCGGCGGCAAGGTGCTCGAAGACTGCACACTTTGGACTTTTTAACAGGCACCTTGTGCTCTTAGATGCAATTTTAAAACATTTCCAGTTAAGTCTCGACCTGTATTTTTTTTTTTTCATAACAGTAGAGGTACTAATCTTATCAAAACAGGCAAAAAAAAAAATCGGTAATTTTGAAAAGAAAAAAAAAACTCGCGTTTTCGACCCGCATCTCCCCTTAAACTCATTCATTGACAAATATTGCTCCTATTTAATTTACCATTGGTGAAGCTTCGCTAATCGTATATTGCCGATAAATTTTGCCGATAAATAAATTTTTGAGATACACGGCCGATTTGTGGTGGCAGCTGAACAAGGTTTCTCACGAAGTAAATGGGGTCAAAAGATGGAATTTAGGAGCTAACGTTGGTGTTTTTATTTAACTCAATTCGGGGGGCTTGACAGGAACGCAGCGAAAGCTTTTCTGCTTTTTTGAGAGCTTTCAAAACCCCCCTTTTATATGCGGTCGCAAAAAAAAGTCTTTCAGGCACAAAACTAGAGTTTCAGAGACATTTATTGCTATTATTCATTGCAGGGGCATATTAGAAAATGTACATCTACGCATTCAGGACACAAACATGACATTTGCATACAAGTATGCACAATACAGGAATCGAACTCATGACCACGCGCACTGAAAGTAAACACGATAACTATAACCCCACAGCGCTACCACTAGCTTGCCTGGTTTATCACGGGGGTTTATATGTACAAAGCAGCTACCAACACGTCGGCGACACTTCAAACTTTTGTTGTTGTAGCAGCGGTATGTGTCAGTGCTTGTGCAAGGCTACTGCATAAACTGAAGGGTGTCATGCAGGCCATGGTGAACACTTTCAGCTTCGAACTATTTGGCTCGTCGTGTTGTGCGGCTACAAAAATGGTAACGTGTGCCCACTCTAGCACTTAATTCTCTATACATCGACAGATTGACGATGCTTCACTTGCCTGAAATTCGTGAATACCAGCGTGACAAAAGGCATCTTCAGATGGCTGAACTTATATGCATTTCAGGGGTGTATGCTGTGGAACTATTTCGGTATTTCTGCTCTTGACCTGCATGCGTTCTGTGGCAGCGGCGTGTTTGAGCTGTTCGAGATCGCCTGTGTTTTCATTGTAGATGTCTTTGACTGCAGCACAGAATCCTCAGAGACGAAAACCACACATTTTTATCATTTCAAGACTGCCGTCACTGACTATGAGCGGCCGCTGAGCGCAAGCGTGCCATTGGCTATCGTTCTCATCTGCCACCGGCGTTCACCGCCGCCGCAGTGTCCCATAGCATATAAAAAATAAAAGTTACACACGAAGGTGCCCATAAGCATGCTTAGGGTTCCTATTCAGCGGGAAAGAGAGAGGGGAGGTTTATCGCTGCGCCCACCCTCCCTATTAAGTCGATGTACGCTGCAGACTTCGAACTCCATAGGTGATTGGGTGAAACCGTTGCCCCCACCCCCCGCCCTTGTTTGCACGCCTATGCAGATGCCAAAGTTACCAGGACACTGTAACACGCTCACACTAAGTGCCTTTAGTGCACCGTGATCCAAATGCAGGGGCAGCAGTGCCTTATGAGCAGCTGAACGATAATATTATCCACAATTAGCACTTATTAGCAACATGTATTTCAGTGCCGCACACAGTGGTTCTCTAACCCAAACTCAATATTTAGTTGATTTAGCACTCGTTGACTACACACAATCTTACTAATCAACCTTTATGATTAAATATTACACAAATGCATTAAAAGAAATGCCTCCATGTCTATATGTCAAGCACAACCAAAAAATTAGCAGTTGACAGGTCTCCTGCTAAATTATAAAGTTAATTTGCAAG